>NJDC01004301.1:232143-243269 GCA_002245475.1 Calephelis virginiensis
ATTTCTTCGTAATTATTTTATTTGTGCACTTGTACAAAATTGCACAAAACGCCACCAAAATTGGTTAATTTCAGTCGATATAAACACGAAATTCAATAATTATGAAAAAACTTCGTCCATATTTTCTCTCGATGGCGCCAAAACTCTTAAAATAGTTACATATGAATTCCATCAACCAGTAGTCGGATCGTTATCAAATGGTGATCTCCTATACCTCAGAATGATGAGCTATCTTCCCAAAAAACAAAATGCTTTAGTTCTTGGCAGAGTAACACTGTAACAAAAACATACAGCCAAATCCCCGTGTTGGTCGGGGCTCCTTTGTAGAATAGACCATCTGCCTTCCTTGCCAGGCAGCTCGTAAAAGGCGAGCATAGGCTCACCCTCACTAACACCGTGACATCTGACTAGGTGGTAGAGTTTAGCAGCGACTCGTCCGGATTGGTACCCCCGCCTTACCTATTCCTGCCGCCATAACGTTATGACGAGTTCCGGTTCGAAGGGTAAGGTAGCCGGTAAACTTACTTTTGCTTGAGGCCTAACATCCCAGCCTCAGGTTGGCAACGCACCATTACCACCTTTGGTGTCTCTAGGCGGCGTGAATTTCTCAACATCAGGAAATCCGTTTTTGCCTTCCAATATCATGAAAAAAAAACGATAACCTTCTCCTTTTTGGAGTAGGTAAAAAGCTCCCGTATTGTAGGCCACTTTTTAGGTAAACTATATCCACAAACTATAAAAAATTCCATAGAGAGTTAGGAAAATGGTCTCACTTAACAATAATGCACATCCAATTGAGCCAGTTAGTCAGTTGAACAATTACAAAAACTAAAATGGGTAGTTAACTTCTGGGAAGTTAATTAATAGTAAATAGGCGTGCCAACTATCACATTGTGGGACTTAGTGTCTTCGGCTAGTTGTGCCCTGGATGAGCCTCTGCCTACCTCTCCGGGGATATGGGCGTGAATATACTTTTTTTAACAAATGGTACTACCCAAAAGTTAAGTACTTATAAATTCAGTCTTTTGTCATTTTCTAACAGTTTAAACTCGTTAATATAAAAAACTAAGATGGACATTCCTTCTATTGTTTTAGTTCCATTTCCTTGTATTTTTGTCATTAATAATGATTATTGTATTTTTAACCTTTGTGTAATCTTTCGATTTTGTCTACAATGAAATAAACATTTTTTCTCAGCAAATAAATAAATAAAATTAATATTGTAAGAAATAATACTTATTGTTTCTAAACTATAAAAACTAGTATGAAATATTTTGAAGTTTTGGTTTACATCTAATAAAATACTTAACCCTCCAACAAATGAAATAAATTAATTATCTATCTAGTAATTAGCACACGTATTATAACGTATAGCGCACGTACTGATAAAAAAACATGTGAGGGGTTAAAATCAATACATAACATTGTCAAGTTTTATAAAAGACTGTCGCCACAATTAGAGTGTTTGTAGCGTTTCGATCCGGAGGTTAAGGTAGACACGTTCCTAGCAGATCTGCCTGGTTTCTTCCATTTCCACTTACATTATCCTTTTCATACAAACCTCTGCCTACTACTCGAGGATATGGGCGTGAAGATGAATCTATCTAATCAGTACAATCCCTTTCGATATAGGAGTCAATTTAGGAGGAGGAGGCAATTGTGAGTCCGTGTTCCATTTGAAATGTTTAACAGTGCTTGAAGATACTGACTTACTTAAGGGGCCATGAATGCTAAAATACATCAGCAATATACTGTTTTTTTCATACAAAGCAATTATGGATCTTGGCGACAAAAATACACAAGATTAACATTAATATGCTTTATAAGACTAGTGTTTCCAAAACACGATTCATTTCACTTTGCTCGATAGAAAAAATGGCATAGGTCTCAGTAAATTACCGATGTCAATTCGTAGTGCTAAAAATATAATGTCATTTAAAAATAAATTAAAAGAGTAGATACTATACTATTTATACTAACTGCTGTTCATCTTGCATTTTAATAACTACACCACAACAAAATATTCAACTACTTAGTACATACATATTGTTCTATATTGTTGGTTGTCTGTAAGAAATCGCTTTTTTGTTATAAGACCGCCTGTTGTAGGTGCTCGAACTTTAATTATAAGTCTGATGTATATGTCTTGTTGATGGAGTACAATAAAGAATATTTGTATTGTACTGTATTTGTACAATACGTACATACGTTTTAAGTACATCGCGAATAGGTTTTATCAGAGTTTATACAACATTTTAAGTTTTATGATTATTATAGGTAATGTAGGTTGTATTGTAAGTCTATTTTTGGCGGCGAATTTGAAGTTACAAGATAATTAATCATAACGAATTAAGTGTTTTTCCGTTGAGTACAATCTCCAAAATTAATTGCTAATTTAAATGATTTAAGTAACAATTATTTTTATTAACAGCTATAAAGTGACGCATACATTGACACAAAAATATTTAATAAAATTAGAAAGCAGAAGTTTCAGGGCTTCCGATGACGAAAATTCCGATTTCCATTATTCTATTTAAAAAAAAAGTATATAAAAAAAAACCCACGACTAGCCGAAAACACCAAGTCCCAAAATTTGATAGGTGGCTAACCTATCGCCAACTGGGCACATATCCAATCCTGAGCAACATTTTTTTTTTATTTGAAAATTGGAAAAACCCAATTTTGGAATTCGAACCCGGGACCTCATGCAGTCAAGTCCAACACCTGGACCGCTAGACCATAGAGGCGATACTCTTTGTATGCCCTTTGACTGTGAGAAAACTAGAAAAAATATCTTTTTTTTTTTCATACAAACTGAATGGGTAGAACGAAGTTCGCCGGAGCACCTAGTAATACATATAAAATATGTTAAAGGCACTTTCAACTTAGTGCACGAAATTGAGGCTGGATAATTAATAAATAATTATGCATAATTAACTGAAGTAGAAAAAAATATAAAAAAATCAAAATCATGTTAAAAAATTATATCCCTTTTAATATTCCGCAAAAGGTCAATAAATCCACGCAATGTACAGTAAACAGCTGGAAGCGACAACTTCTTAGCGACGAACTACGTTTTTAATTTACTTATTTTTATTTATGTTTTTTTATTATTTTTTACGTTTTTAGGACTTATCTGGTTAATAAGTACCTCCTATTCCGTAGCTGAAATGCCGTTAACAAATTCGAGAATACCTTGTTTAAAATAATTTAAACATGGTGGTGGATAAAGAGTACAAAGTAATATCATAACGAAGATTGATTCTTATTTGTTGATAACAAAAATAAGTTGTAAGATGATGGGTTATTAACCCCAAAATAATATTTTTTCGTCAAAATTTTATATACTTAATCTTTTTTAAAGTAATTACGAACAAAAATATTTTTATATTTATTTAATAAATCATTTGAAGCACACACATTTTTGGCAGCTAACATGGACAGTAATAAATAACATACATATCTTCACACCAAGTCCCTTACGAGGTAGGCAGAGAGTATCGAGTGTCAGACCTCACGATCCTGACAAACTTGTCTTGCTTCCTTCACATTCATAACCCTTTTCAAACAAACACGACGGTTTCGGAGACTCTTGACACCACCCTCGGATAATATCCGATTGATCTGATCGTGAAATGTCAGCCTTGGTTTCCCCGGGTACCTACATCCATCCACATTCGCATTGTATATCTGCTTTGTCAATCTTTCATCTGTCGACATGACCACATGACCAAACCAGCGGAGCATGACCTTTCGCATTTTAACACCAACACATTATTTCAATCCCACTCTTTCTCGGATCTAATTGTTACGAATGCGGTCAGCGAGCGTTACACCACAGATTTTCCGTAGTGCTCTCATTTCGACCGCATTTATCTTACTTTCATGCTCTTTCTGACATACCCAACTCTCGCTTCCATACAATAATGTTGGAATAAGCACAGAATAATGCAAAGCGAGTCTAGCTTTTTGACTCGAAACCTCGCTTTGGAATAGCTTACCCAACGCCCCATTCACACTATTCCCTGCACTCACTCTCCTCTCTACATTCGCGGTCTAACTTCCATCCCTGCTAAAAGCACAACCAAGATATACAATTTCATTCACTTGTTCCAGCACTACATCATCAACCAAAACTCTTACATCCGTTCTGGCTACGTCTCTTTCAAACACCATTATTTTGCTTTTCATGGTATTCAAATAGCAATGTACAAAAGTTGGGCTTATCTTTATGTGTTCAGATTTCTTCCAGCCAACCCGAGAAATATAATCTGTGATGAAACAGTGGCACGCATCATTGTACAATAAATAAATAAAGCTGAGTACATACATACATACATACATACATATCTTCACGCCAAGTCCCTTACGGCGTAGGCAGAGAGTATCGAGTGCCAGACCTCACGATCCTGACAAACCTGTCTTGCTTCCTTCACATTCATAACCCTTTTCATACAAACACGCCGGTTTAGGAGACTCTTGACACCACCCTCGGATAATATCCGATTGATCTGATCGTGAAATGTCAGCCTTGGTCTCCCCGGGTACCTACATCCATCCACATTCGCATTGTATGTCTGAGATAAAGCTGAGTAAAGAACCTAAACATAACAATAATAATAAAAATGACAAATTATACGATAATGAACAGAAATATATAATAAGAAACCTAATAAACAAAAATTAATATGTGAGTGTTAAGTAATATTCTTTCAACTGCTTTTGAAAATGGACCGCGGACCTCAAAAAGAAGTGAATTTCATAATTTGACAAAACGAAAGGTTATAGAATAAGAATAACAATGAGAGTGAGATACAGGAAAACGAAGTATTGAACTACGACTGGAACGACACGGTTATTCGCAGAAGTGTAAGAAATTAATACGCTCATGAAGATAAAAGGACAGATGGATTATAAAAAATATTTAAAAGGAGACAAAGTATATGAGAACTCATGCGAAGACGGATAGGAAGATGTTCTCTAAAGATGGAGATATTTCTGAAGACCAAAGATAAAACGAATACAAAAAATATATTAGCTATAAAAAAGGAGAACTAAAACGAAAATACCCATTAGTATCTATTTTTTCGTTGACAACAAAGTAAGTTATCATACTTAACTACCCCGATAGAAAATAATCATTGTCAGTTTATGACTGATTTCAGTGAGCTATGGAGTTTGGGCGGTTCATAGTTTTCGAAGGGCTTGAGCTATAAAGGCATGAACAGTTTAAGTGTTTATGAATACATGCAAATGTGAAACATTTTTTCATTAATTAACAAAAGATACTGAAACACATAGAAAAAATAAAGTAGTCGTTTTTGTATTTTTCCGAAAAATTATTAAGTTTTGAGTTATTTCACCTCAAAATGGCTACTTCTGCATTCGACAAACAAGGATCAACCTTCATTGAGTTATTGCTTACTTTGTAGTTGGTACCATGACTTAATTATTTTATCTATATTGAAGTGAAAACTTCTTTGGCGGCGTTGCGGCTTTTTGCAATTGGTAAAAACTTCTAAACTCGCGTCAGGACACGTAACCTGGTCGAAAATTATTAAGACACCGGTGCGTAAGACGGCGCAGGGCGTATAAAATATTATGTAAAAAAATAGATAACGCAATACAAAAATTAGCTGTTTTGGAAATTACATTTTTTTCAAAATTTAAAAACATTCGAAAACTAAATAGCTTTGAAAATTTCTGATTTCCAAAATATCAAATTACATTTAACTTTTGTTGTGTGAACTTTTTAACCCGAGTTTCGTCGCTGAGCAATTACAAGCTAAAACGTTTGCTAGGTGCCATGTAAAAATTACCACATTATTTGTGTGATAATTCACGTATCACTATTTTAATACATGGTTGCCAATATCTATTTATTTCATTTTAGTCTGAATTATTTATAATAAAACCCTGGAAATAAAAAATAACACGTATGATAAAACTAGCGTAAGTGCCCCGACTTACAACAAAGAGATCAAAAATTTCCTTTTTTTAAGACATCAAAACTTAAACTTAAATAATCCGTAATGTAGAGAATCGTTTGAACGTACAGAAAGTTTTAAATATACAAACATGCCTTCACGCCAAGTCCCCAAGAAGAGGGGGCAGAGAGTATTGATTATCAAGGGAAAAAAGTTCGCCGGGTCGGCTAGTGTTGAATAAAAAGTTACTGATTCAATAGGTATGCTGTCAAACGTCATATCAGATTTAGAGCTCTTTCTGACTAAACCATGATTATATGACCCTCCCCCCTGACACGAAGACTGGATCCGCCCTTGTCTCCTACACATAACTATAAGTGTGCCAAATTTTATGCTCCTGCGTCCGCGCAATTTTCGTAAAAAGGGGTCCAAAATTTTGGCTTCACGTATTAATATAAAGATACATTTCATATAATTTATGAAACAATACCTAAATGACAGACTTAGAAATAGTGCATTCATATAATTTAGACCTAAAGCACAGACTAAGAAATAATACATTTTATATGATTTATGAAACAATACCTAAAACACAGACTAAGAAATAATACATTTCATATGATTTATGAAACAATACCTAAAACACAGACTAAGAAATAATATATTCATATCATTTATGAAAGTATACCTAAAGCACAGACTAAGAAATAGTAGCTACTAACATGAGCGGATTTTGTTACTACTAAGCCATATTTATATTACACCCAACACAAAAAAGGTTTGATAAATGATGTATGATGCACATAACATAGATCTTTAGATTTAATATTTACCATTATTTTAAATTGTTATCACTCATAATAATAAAATAACTTACTTTAGACGCGACGCGAGCTTCTATTCGTCCAAGTAGTAGAGTCTGAGTATTTTATAGAAATAATGTTTTCCGTTAACAATCTCGTATATATTTATTTTTAATTTAATTAAAACACTTAAAGATACACGTTAAACTAGTGATTCGCCCGGAACTGAAACTTCGCGATGAGAATTAACTTGCAGAATATTTTGTGTTGCTATTTATTATTATATATTAAATGTATACTACTCATAATAAAATAGTAACAAAACTAATTCTGTACATGAAATATTTTTTAAAATGCTTACAGCATATTGTGTACATTATAAAGTATCCCAAAACGAGGGTTATTAGATTGTTTTGGTCTTGCCATTAAAGTCAAAATGATAGAAAGGCCGCCACATTAGAGAGAGTCAGCAATGTTTTTTTTATGATAACGGAAGGCAAACAAGCAGACGAATTTCATGATGGTAAGAAATTCACGCCTCCGAGACACACCAAATATAGTAATTGTGCGTTGCCAACACGCGCCCGGGATGTTAGGCCTCGAGCAAAAGTAAATTTTCCGACTACCTTGACACGTCGACGGCAAGCACTGACGTTATGGCGCCAGGAATAGATAAGGCGGTGGTACCGATCCGAGCGAGTAGGTGCGAAACTTACACCTAGTGGCAAGTCACAGTGTTAGTGACGGTGAACCTATGCTCGCCTTTTACAAGCTTCCTGGCAGGAAGGCAGATGGTCTATTTTGCAAAGGAGCTTGGACCAACATGGGGGAGTTTGTCTGTTTGTTGACTTTTCACACAAAAAATACTGGACAGATTTTTACCAAATTTAGTGTAGTAGATAAGTAGTAGCTAGTAAACATTTATAATATCTTTTTTGGGAAAATCTTTCTTTTCCATTAAAAACAACGAAAAGTCACTTCAACGCGTATGCGAAGAATATCAGAACGTTCTAAAACACAGTTTTGTAATGTTCCAATAGAGCCCTTTCTTTTGATACCACGCTCTGAACTTCCAAAAAAAAATTTTAGCCTACGCTTGGCCGTAACACCATAACCCCAACACCCTTTTTCCCATGTTCGAAATGTTTTTTTTTTTTAAGTTACAAAACAGCACACAAGTACAAGGTTCCCTGATAGTAGGAGATAACAGTGACCTATAGACACCATAGATGTTGTAGATGCGTCGCTGTCTTGCAGCCGAGGTGTAAGCTATGGTACTTGCACAATACCGGCTACCCTACCCTTAGAACCATAACATAACACTTTCATATCATTATGGCGTCAGGAATAGGTGAGACGGTGAATCCCAACCCAGTCGAGTTATAGCACGGGACTCTACCACCAGTAATCTTGTTGGTAATGGCCAATTTGACTTGCTCGCCTCTTACGAAATGCCTGGCACGGAGGTGGTCTATTCTAGAAGAAAACGTACTGAATATACTTAGCAACATTCCTATCCAACTTTATTTCAGATTAGTTACGATTTTACAAACATACAGACATACAAACATAACTAACATATAAACGCCACCACTCTCAACGCAGGACCTTCATTCGCTACGCTCGCTTGGCCAATAAATTTATTAGCATGTAAAATTTCTCGACGAAGTACCTACATTTCTAAATCTGATGGCAACTATTTTAACTACTTTTTGAACTAGCCGTCTCGACGAGTTTCATATAGCCCATGATGCCGTCACGTGAATTGTTTTTCATATTTTTTCAAAAGTAAGGTTAATAGCTACATACCAGTCCAGACTCACCTAAAAAACACAAACATCTTCAAAATCAAGTTTTTGAGTTACAAATATAGACACATATCTTCAAGCTAAGTTCCTTGTGCTATGGGCAGAGAGTATCGGGTGTCAAAAGTTACGACCTTACAGACCTGCCTAGCTTCTTTCACATTCATTTCATCTTTTTAACCCCGATGCAAAACGAGGTGTGTTATCGGTTATGATGCTTTTTGCAAGCATCGGAATGGATATTAGACGCATTATATGTATTTATTTCACTTTTAAGCATACATGAGACCTAACAGACCTAACACTAACGAATGCTGGTACAATAGAGCTGTTCTGATGATGGAGCTCAAAGATAGGAGACGTATCTATGGAATGTAGCTAAACCTATCAACCTATCAAGTTTGGACTCGTTAAATTTGTCTTGACAAGATCTTTTCTTTTCTGATGACGAGGACTTGATATCAAGAACCTTGTATCATAGTTAAAAAGTACAGTATTATGTTCTGCAATCTCTGCAATAGATCTTAAAGTAAATCAAAAAGAGAGGTGTTGTAAATTTGACGTGTCTGTGTGTTTGTCTGTCTATGCCATCATAACTTTTGAATGGATGGACCGATTTCAATGCAGATTTGTTTGTTTTAAATGTGACACGATCGTTTTACACAAGTTTTAGCTACATTACATTTTTGTAAATATATCTGTAATAGAAAATAATATAGATACTCAATTCCTTCCAGATACGGGAACGTCGAAAACTGCATTTTTGTGAAAGTTTACGATTTTTGATATCAAGCATAATTTATTTAAGTATTCGTCTTTTCAAACATACCTAAATATTTTTATGAACTAGTAGAACTTCGTTCCACCCGTTCAGTATGGGAAATAATTAAGTATTATTTTTCCCATTTTCCCTGCAACTTTCCCGGTTTTCTTTTCGTAAGAACCTTTTCCTGATAATAACTAACACAATAAAAAAAGAATTAGTCAAATCGGTCCAGTCGTTCGGAAATTATGCGCTTACTAACACAGCGATTCATTTTCATATTACAAGATAATAATTTACGTTCAGTAATTAATTGACGCATAATATAGCGCTTTTGTTCTAAAAATTTAATGATCTTAGTTCGCAATTGAGGCGCTGTTCATAGTTTTCATAAAAATAATTTACTTAGACGCTAGCGACTATAGTTGTAAAGTTTAATGTATTCGCTGCCGTCTCGATAAATTATTTATATAAAAACTTTGAACAGCGCCTCTATTGGTAACTAAGAGAAACACATTTTAGATCAAAAATGTCTTGGATTTCGCCACGTAACTTACCGAACGTAACTATACAAAACAAACTCATGGTAAAGGCTCAGAAACATTTTTTTGAAAACTTAAAGTTCTGAAACTTTTTGATTTCCAATACTCATTTTTTTTGGATTTTAGTTGTATAATTAAGTGTTTTATATGTAATGTTTCTGTGTTTAAGTATATATCACTATTGTGCTCGTCCTACTTTTAAGTTAATTTGTGTTATATATGTGAGCCGCGACTCGCCCGGATTGGTACCACCACCTTACCTATTCCTGTTCCGGTTCGGAGGGTAAGGTAGCCGGTAAACTTACTTTTGCTTGAGGCCTAACATCCCGGCCTCAGGTTGGCAACGCACCATTACCACCTTTGGTGTCTCTAGGCGGCATGAACTTCTTAACATCAGGAAATCCGTCTGCTTGTTTGCCTTCCAATATCATAAAAAAAAATTTGGTTTCTTTGGTAAGTTTAGGATCTTGTTAGTTTTTAATTGTCTATAATCAATTTGTGTTGTTATAAAATGTATTTCTTTCTTGTGTCAAATTTTTGGGCACTACCCCATAAGTTTTTATCACCTTTACCCAGGGTAAACTGGGAGAAAATGCTTTTTGGTATTAAGTTCGTCTTTATACATTTAATATCGCCTCTTTGGTCTAGCGGTCCGGGTGTTGGACTTGACTGCATGAGGTCCTGGGTTCGAATCCCGGGTCGGCCAACATAAAGAAAATTGGATTTTTCCAAATTTCTAATTAAAAAAAAATGTTGGTCGGGATTGGAAATGTGCCCGGTTGGCGATAGGCTTGCCACCTATCACATTGTGGGACTTAGTGTCTTCGGCTAGTCGTGGGTGCCTTGGTTGTACCTCTGCCTACCCTTTCGGGGATATGGGCGTGAAGATACTTTATACATTTATTTTAGTGCAATAAAGGATTAAATAAATAAATCAAAAAACTTATTATTCAAATCGGGCAAAGGGTTAATAATTTTGAATTGAATCCCTCTCACATTTGAGCTCATCCCTTTCTTGAGCAGGACCTATAACCTCCCTTGGAACATAGAGTACCTCTACATACCTATATGATATTTAGTAGAAAATTCACTACGTTTAGTTTAGTCGCTTTGACGTGTATCTCAGTCAGAATATACGAATATTAAATATAAACTTACAACCATTACTAAACTAAGATCACAAAAGTTTGTCGCGATTATCTATATTTAATTAAATTGAAATCTTTTTAACTTAGCAGATTTCACAAATATCAATATGTAGGTACTAGTTTATTTACACAAGAAAA
>NJDC01004302.1:20707-34047 GCA_002245475.1 Calephelis virginiensis
TTTAATGGAATTTTCGTAAAAAAAAATTGGAGTGAGTCACCCTCATCACTTAGTGGTACAAAAATAAATGTTGACCGATTCTCAGACCTACTCAATATGCTCACAAAATTTAATGAGAATCGGTAAAGCCGTTTCGGAGGAGTTCAATCACGTACACCGTGACACGAGAATTTTATATATTAGATTTCTTGATACTGTATTATCCATTATGATAATCTTTTAAGTTTAGAGAAATCAACACGTTTTGATTGCATCACAGTCGTGTCTTAGTCATCGAAATGTTATTGAAATAATACCCCATTGATATGTCGTGGTAATACCTCAGACCATGTATTGTAATGTCATAAACAGAGCTATGACTATAAAACTAATTTTACCACCATATATATATGCTGGTGAAATTCCTCAGCGTCACCGTAAATAAGGCGTATCATGTTTTTCCTTATCGCCTCTGTGGTCCAGCGGTTCAGTTGTTGGACTTGACTGCATGAGGTCCCGGGTTCAAATCCCGGGTCGGGCAACAAAAAGAAAATTGGGTTTTTTCCAATTTTCTAATAAAAAAAATGTTGCTCGGGATTGGAATTGTGCCCGGTTGGCGATAGGCTTGCCACCTATCATATTGTGGGACTTAGTATCTTCGGCTAGTCGTGGGTGCCCTGGTTGTGCCTCTGCCTAACTCTTCGGGGATATGGGCGTGAAGATACTACTACTATGTTTTTCCTTTGGTATCTAAAAGAACTAATTTAAAAAAAATATCTTCACGCCCATATCCCCAAAGGGGTAGCAGAGGTAAAACCGGGGCACCCACGACTAGCCGAAGACACTAAGTCCCACAATGTGAAAGGTGGCAAGCCTATCGCCAACTTGGCACACATCCAATCCCAGACGTTATTTTTTTAGAAAATTAAATATATACACATCTTAGAATAATAGCGTTATTATTCTAAGATACACATTTACTCATTTTCTTTGTTGCCCGACCCGGGGATCGATCCCGGGACCTCTAGAAGTCAAGTCCGAGGCCGGATCGCAAGACCACAGAGGCGAATTTAATTTGATCATTTCTTTTATTAAAAAACAAATTTTCAAAACAATTACGAGGAATATGGTTTCTTATCTCATACTAAATATAAATAATTGAAAATACCCGTTACTGTTTTTTTTTGTGAAACTGTAACTACATATACACGTACACGTACGTTATCATAACGAAATAGTTTGTTTGACTTTATAGTCTGCTACCATCGTCAAGCAGAAACTCTCTCAGCTACCTGTTGCTAACGTAATAATCTGTAAATGTTAACAACTCTCAAAATTATTATTCATAACAAGGGCATCGCCAAATGGTGGCATGAGAGATTATAAAAATCTTGACATATTATATAAAGCAAACAGTCTTACGGCCAATGTTAATAATATTTTTCTAAAGATGGATTTCAAGCAATCTAGATAGCTGCGTATCCGCCGGCCTATCCTATACCTAATTGCCGTATTTATCCTGTCCACAGATATGTTATTGGCAAGCGATAACATAAATATGGATCAAAATATCAATCTTGGACAGCAAGTTTTGGATTATGATTGATTATTAATATTGGCCGTTAGTCTTTAACCTGTCTTTGTTGATCGATTATTCTAACTATGACCGCCTTGTTGGTCGAGTGGCTAGCTACACGTCTAACTACATCGACCAACCACTAGGCTCGGGTTCGATTCCCGACGGGGGCAGGCATTTGTGTGATGAACATTTAGATGTGTGCATTTCCGGGTCTGGGTGTTTATCAAATGTATTCTGGTATCTATTTAAGTATTTCTATGTATTAGTATCGTTGACTAACACCCATAAACAAGCATACTTCGCTTACTTTGGGGTTTAAAAAAACTGAATGGAATTGAAATGCAAGTCAAAAAGTCGAGGGCATGAGGCTCGCGACTTAACCTACCATTCATATTTTTTCTCAATATCCTTATCAATTTGTCCCCCTTCAGGCCATCGGTTGGCGACGTTCCGGATTCATACTTATACTAAAGTCAATAACCACTAAAATTGCCTTAATCTGTGATAACTATAATTGACTTCGGGGATAACTATAATTGACTTCCTATAAATAAAATAACTTTAAAATATTTTCAATCATTATTAATCATTAAATTCAATTATTTTGTAACAAGAAAAAAAATTGAGCTGTGATAATTTGCACTTAATAATTATTTTGAAATAGAGTTTCGTTTTTTAAGATTTAGATTTTTTTAAACTACATATGTCGATTAACATTAAATAAACTATTATATATAACTTTTGCTGGGATAATTTAAATGCAACTACCATTTTATTATAATGTAAACTTTATGATGCATTGTAACACTTAACACTTGAAGTCGCAAAGTCAACATTTTTTATGGCAATACATCGAACTCGCAAGCGAATGTTAAAGCCCGGTGAAGTTGTAAAAACCGCGAGGTTGGCAACACATTAGTCATTAAAACAAAATAAAGACTTCCCTGATGGTGACAGATCACCGTGACCTATAGACACTACAGATATCATCAACTCTACCAATCAGACATCTTGCACTTTAAACCGGAACATGTCATTGTCATTATGGTGGCAGGAATAAATATAGCGTTGAATCCCTATCTGAGCATATTGCTGCACAGCTTTCTACAACCAGTGGCATTGATGGTAATGACACATTTGACCTTTGCTTGCCTCTTGTCTTGTCGTGCTAGACAGGCAGATGGTCACTAAAAACACGGACAAAAACTAGTTTTGGTTATCGCAGACATATCTAAACTACATTTTTTTAACATAATACAAACATTTACATAAAACTAGTTATAAAAACCCACAATAACTCTAACCCTTAAGAAATCCCAATCAACATAGTTTTCCCAAGAATTTGAAGACTTCAATGTTGGGAACTCTGTCACTTGTCAAACAAGACAATTTTTTTTTGAGGATTATGGAAAAGAAGTTTTAAAGGTTTTTATTAATAAAAATAATATAAACAAATGTATACAGCGGTAAAAATTAAAATATTCAACTTTAAAGGTAAAGTTTAACAACATAATATAAAAAAGACATTAAAATTTTTAAGCAATGCCAATTCCAGGCCAAAAGCGATGAAGGTAAGGTAACCTCTAAGGTTAGGTTATTAGCTTTATCGTCGAAATAATATTGCTTTGAGGTGTCATAGCAAGATATCTGATGTCCATAAACTATACTAAAACTATAATAAAATTTATAAAATCATCATTTCAGATCGTCCAATGTACTACATTTGATATCGCAACATTATAATATCTATAGATGTTTTATTGGAATTTGTTTGAAATCATTAGATGCAATCCTTGTAAACAACATATTTATTAATAATTTTAATTACTCACATAGGGATCCTCAAGTTCTCTCAACATTTTTCGATCCACAACTAATCTTCTCCGATCCTCGGTTTGAAGAATGTGCTGGGTACTTCGACTAATATAATATAGAGTATAATAAACTGGGCAAGCCGCCCTTACGGAACTAATAAGTTGACCCTTTCAGTTACTTATTGCCTTACACGTAGCCATATTGTAAATCTCAAAAAACTAATAAAACTAATCACAATAGTGTGTAACAAAAAAGAACACACGTCATGCTCAAATCGGTAACTTGATGCTGAAAAAGATTTCGTTGCGAGACAATAACAGGACGTCCCAATGGCGGACGTTTTTACGAGTAGAATTTTTAGAAATAAATTCAATGTTTTAGCGGTCTTTTGAAATTTAGAAAAGCATAGAAGCATAGAAAAGCAACAACTCGCTCTTGTCAGGGATGGCGCATACAAGGGCACATCGCACTACGAGGTGCATCGCAGCGCAATAATCTTACCATATCGTTTTCGTACACTTTATTCCATGTATACACAAAGAAAATGGGCCACTTCGCGGCATATCTTTTCGGTGCACCCTGCGCGCAGTCGGCGATGATGGTAGGACGAGCGATGCCTCGTCATGCTTTGCGCCTCTCTTTTAAAAGGAAATAATTTCTCTTGCAGATTTGAATGGCTTGATTCAGCGTACTAGCACCCCGCAGTCTGATTGTCAGAGATAACCTTAACCTATAGAAATCATAAATGCTACAGGTGCGTCGATATCCTGTGTAATATCACATAATTCTTAGCATCGACTACTTATCCCAAAATAACCGAAAATCTTTTTATAATCACCAAGGTCAGCAAAACGACAAATATATAAATTGGATGTATATATGTACATTTTACGTATATGTTATTCATGTAGTTTTTGTAAGATCTCATCTTTAAACAATAGCCAGAATAAGCTCAGTGAAACCGCAAAATACTGATTTCGATTTCGATAAAATCATTTAAGTACACAAAAATGAAGTATTTTCCTCAATTTCCTTGGAATTCCATAACCAAATCCAGATTTTGGTGGTAATGGAACCACCTAGGAAGTACGACACTAGAAAATACGTAGGTTCAGAAAATCAACATACAAAAAATATATTAGTCATAAAAGTTCATCGTTATATTCCGTTTGATGTTCCTGTCCTGTGCTGGGCAACAAGAATCCGCCGATGCAGCCACCCAATTTGTTTGATTGTGGTTTATGATGCGCTGATCCCCGATCCAACACGCTGCGCCTCACTATATAGTAAGCGCTAACCTTTATTGTCAGAATTGACTAAACGCCGCGCCGGATATAACCACGAGCTAACGTCTAACTAAGTAGGCTTAAAACGTGCACTTTGTATAGTAATTTATTTTATCAATTAGGTACTTTTTTCTTATTGAGTTTCGCTGTTAACCTAACAGTTGACTGAGAGAGCCCGCATAACATTAAGTCCACCTTTACAAGCCAGCCAGTACTAACAATCAATATAGTAAAAAATATATGTTATCGATAAGTGAAAGAAAATTTAGCTTATCACTGACACAAACATTTTTGTCCAAGTATGTTTTTAAGCTTATGTCAAAACTTGTCATTACTTTTTTATCTTCATTCATAAACAACAATTCTTTAAACGTTATTTTTAAACATAGTATTTTTTTATACTTTGTTATATAATAGGTATGTAGTGAAATTTATACATTTGACATAAAAATATTAAAAAAACAAAACATTTATTTTATTATTAAGCTATTTATATTTCGTCTCTGTGGTCTAGCGGTCCAGGTGTTGGACTTGACTTCAGGAGGTTCCTGGTTCGATTCCCGCGTCGGGCAACAAAAAGAAAATGTGGTTTTCCAATTTGGCTAGACGTGGGTGCCCTGGTTGTGCCTCTGCCTAACACTTCGGGGATATGAGCGTGAAGATACTTATTTACTTAGTTTTATTTACTTTTCATATTTTTGGATCAGCTGAAGGAATATATACGCTTAGAGATAAGAGCACCCTTCATCACTTTTTTAATATAACTGTATTTTTTTATACATTTTGTTAAGACACTATACAATAAAGAATTGAATAATAAAATGGATAAATATGTATTCTTGGAGAGTCCATACGTTTAGTAGGTTGGTGTTTCGCGATAGTCAATACATAGAGCTTGTAAGTAGATTGTGGGCTCCGAACGAAGCGTGCCGCGAGCTTTGACGTCTTTTATTCAATTACACTTGTGTTTTACTGAGACAGTGTAGAGCAGAGCTTCTCAAAGTGGGGTACGCGCACTCCTGGAGGTACGCCATCGAGTCACAGGGGATCAACGATAACATTTGCTTTGCGTATAGCGTGGTGGCGCTTACTTAAAGCATTAACGTAGATTAGACCATTTAACAACATAAATATTTCTACTCTTCGTCTCAAGCTGACGACTGCTCTAACCAATTGAGCTACTGAGGATTCAAGTCCATTGAATCCTCACTTGTGCAAATTAAACTCTTCAAAGTGATTTTAAAAATATGTCAAGAATATCCCTTTCTGTAATGTGATAAAATTTCTATTGTTCTTCGTGACAACTCACTTACGTATAAGTGGGCTTTCACACGATGAAGACTAACTAAAAGAAAAAAAATCGACTGGACGCTGAATATGCTTTAGGATTGAAGTTGCGCAAAATTGCTCCTAGACTTGACTACATTTGTGACAAAAAACAAGCTCCTCCATCACATGGACATAGGTCTGCGGTCACCATGACGCGTGAACCAAAACGTCCACTATGATAGCGAACGTTAGTCGGATTATTTTTTTAAGTACCTACTTATGTTTATTGCTACTTATGATAATGTAAATGTTTAGTATTAGATTCTAATGCTTAACATGTTTATCTATAGCTTATTGTATTTTCAGTTCCTAAAAGTTTTGTGTTGTCCGCTGTGGTCTTTGAAGTCTAACAGGGGTACGTAGAATAACAAATTTGAGAAGCCCAGGTGTAGAGAAAACAAATAATATATACATAGGTTGTTTAGGCATCATGGTAGAACAGTTTCAGGTACCACCCAAGCAGTCGAAATTAGAGAACATATCTAATCACAAGGTTCGGTCATTTATATGCTTGTTCTATGAACCCAGCTCCAATATACCGGCATCTATGTTCGCCATACAGGTGCAAAGCCTGACGTGAAAATCGTTAGGATCGAAGCATCACTACAAATCAATCACCACTCCCAAAAATAAAACCTTGACCCTTTAATAATATTTAACATAATCGTAATTCCTTAAGTGACTATGCGTGAAGAAAAGCAAATAAAAATTTTCATCACTAGACTGAATTCAACCAGAGGCTTCAAACATCCCTAAAGTTGAAACTTCTACACATAGAAGCTCTTTCGTCTGTATGTACCGAAAACGTAGGAAACTTTTCTAATTAACTTCCGGAAAAGTTTTTTCGTTAACGATTTAGACCGTGCGGCTTTTGTTGTAGTTTTGATGCTCTAATTCTAACACGTACACAGATGCTGGAATCATCCATACAGATATTATAAAATCGTAAAAAGTTTATACATTAGTAGCAATTAAGGGACAGTAATCTTTGGAAGTTACTGAATCGATTTTATACGTCAAAATATATTTCTTGTCCCTATTTTATTATTGCTTCAAAAATAAAGTAAGTTAGAACTTTTTTAAAGCTGTTGGAACAAGCAGACGGATTTCCTGATGGTAAAATAAATAAATAAATATTCCTGGACAAGTTACACAAATTGAATCTAACCCCAAAGTAAGCAAATTATATGCTTGTCTTATGGGTGTTAGTCAACGATACTATTACATAGAAATACTTAAATAGATACCAGAATAAATTTAATAAACACCCAGACCCGGAAATGCGGACATCTAAATGTTAAAGACACCAAAAGGTGATAATTGTACATTACCAACCTGAAGCCATGATGTTAGGCCTCGATCAAAATTTAGTTTACTGGCTCAGCTACCTTATCCTCCGGACTGGAACACGTCAAAGGCAAGCGCTGACGGCAGGAATAGGTTAGGCGGTGGTACCAATCCGGGCGAGTCAACATAGGCGATTTCAATAAAATATGGTCTATCGCAGCCTTTCCCAAAGTGGGCGATAACGTCCCCTTGTGGGCGCTGGAAGCCTAGAGGGGGGCGGTATAAATCTTGAAAAAAATGGTTTTTTTTTAATCTAGGCGCAACAAATATGTTATTGAGGTTATTGACAAGAAAAAAACGAGGGGGGGGGCTACAAAACAACTGATTTTCAAAGTGGGCGTTACATGAAATAAGTTTGGGAACCTCTGGTCTATCTTGAATATTTTCTTGTCAAATTTTAATCTTATCTTTAAAATTTATCCCTTTAAACTTAAATCCACTTTTGTAAAGTTCTATGTAAAATAATACTAAAATCTTTGAATAAATCGCAAATTGATATAACCTCACAGTAAGCAATCATAAATAATATGCTACGATGCTATGCTGGTCGAGTGGCTAGCATACACGCCTAACTACAGCGACCAACCGCGAGGCTCGGATCGGCATTTTCCGGCTCTGGGTGTTTATTAAATATATTCTGGTATCTATTTAAGTATTTCTATGTATTAGAATCATTGACTAATACCCATAACACAAGCATATAATTTGCTTACTTTGGGGTTAGATTCAATTTGTGTAACCTGTGTTAGTTACCTGTGTTACTAACACAAAAAATAATAAAGCATATAATTGCTTACTATGAGGAACCACAATACAAAAAAAAAAGTAAAAAAAAAGTATCTTCACGCCTATATCCCCGAGGAAGTAGGCAGTGGCACAACCAGGGCACCCACGACTAGCCGAAGACACTAAGTTCCACTATTTGATAGGTGGCAAACCTATCAGCAACCGGGAACATATCCAATAACGAGCCAAGTTTTTTTTTAGAAAATTGGAAAAACCAAATTTCCTTTCTGTTGCCCGACCACGGAATCGAACCCGGGACCTCATGAAGTCCAACACCTGGACCACTAGACCACAGAGGCGACCACGATACAAATATATGAAATACTAAACTACATACCAGAATAAATTTAATAAGCCAGATACAAAAATAAAGATATCTAGACGACACATATAAACGAACCTAAACCTTGTAGTCAGTCAGAGGCATTAGGCGTGTGGTACCTATTCCTGGGCGAAACATATAAAAAATTGAATTAAAATCGAATATGAACATTATTAGAATTACCATTTTTCCACAAATCCATACCTTCTTCGTCCTGTAGAACTCGAGTCCCGGTTCAAATTCAGGTTCAGTGTAAAAAAAAAATAAGAAGTCCTCAATTATTTTCTTCTTCTTTTATAAATATGGCTCTCGATCGTTTTTCACGACTACTTTGCCAATATCAAGTTAGTTAATTCAGTCAATCATAAGTCACTATGTACAAAGTCATGTCAGGTCAGGGTCTTAAGTAAAGCGGTGGCTTCGTTACTCAAGCTCATCTAGGGGATTTGACGGCAGCGAGGAAATAGACGATACACTAATATCTTCATGATTATTTCATTTGTGCACTTTCACTGAACAAAATTAATCTAATTCCCATCCAAATTAACCAATTTCACTCAATTTAAACAAAAAATTCAATAATAATGAAAAAATTACGACCACCCTCATTCACGATGGCGTCAAAACTCCTCAATTATTTTAGTGGTGACCAATAAGATGTTGTTTTTATTTGACAGGTCTGTTCTAGTTGGTTTAGTTTAAATTGGATTGTTTGTTTTTGAGTTATGTTTAGTAATGCGTATTTTTTGTTTTATTACATTAAGTCATAGTGTAATTGAGAGCAAATTTTTACATTTCCTGTGCTATGATATGTCCTCTTTGAGCTTCGAATTGAACTCTTTGTTGTTGAGATAATATGTGCCACTATCTAGCTACGTATTTCACATATTTCCGTTGTAGACTATCGATTACATCATTACAATGTATGGTTTTGGTAACAACTGTATTTTAACCTATTATTTTTTAGATTAAAGTGTTTTTTTTAAGTTAGGTCGCCCCTGTGGTCTAGCGGTCCAGGTGTTGGACTCGACTCCATGAGGTTCCGGGTTTAATTCCCAGATTGGGCAACAAAAAGAAAAACTTTCTAATAAAAAAAATGTTGCTTGGGATTGGATATATGCCCGGTTGGCGATAGGCTTGCCATCTATCACATTGTGGGATTTAGTACCTTCGGCTAGTCGTGGGTGCCTGGTTGTGCCTCTGCCT
Source organism: Calephelis virginiensis (assembly GCA_002245475.1). NCBI lineage: Eukaryota > Metazoa > Arthropoda > Insecta > Lepidoptera > Riodinidae > Calephelis > Calephelis virginiensis. Next base: position 30,357 of record NJDC01004302.1, read on the forward strand.
ACCTCTTCGGGGATATAGGCGTGAAGATACTACTATCAAATAAAAAATAACACGTTATACATGTACACGTATTCTTATTTACTTAGATGACATAATATTACTGTTGAAGTACTTCGTGTATTTAAATTACTAACTTAAAGAAATTCGTAAATAACAGATCCAATTTGGGTAGATTCCAAGTCAATTAATGTATAGATTCTTTCACTCATGAAAGTGATATTTTTTATGAAACTGGAAGGCAAACAAGCAGACGGATTTCCTTATGGTAAGAAATTCACGCCGCCTAGAGACACCAAAGGTGGTAACGATGCGTTGCCAACCTAAGAATGGGATCTTAGGCCTCGAGCAAAAGTAAGTTTACCGGCTACCTTACCCTCCGAACCGGAACACATCAATGGCAAGCATTGGACGTTATGGCTGCAGTAATAGGCGGTGGTACCAATCCGAGCGAGTCGCTACGAAACTTTACCTTCTAGTAGGATGGCACGGTGTTAGTGATGGTAAGCCTATGGTCGCCTTTTACAAGCTGCCTGGCAGGAAGGCAGATGGTTTATTCTGCAAAGGAACCCGGACAAACACGGGGGAAATGCCGCAACCGGTTAATTTACGCAACAAACTCAAGATTCCAGTTTCAAATTGGCAACACGAAAGGATTCTAGGCGGTTGCAAACATTGGTTTGCATCTGATTGTACTGTAGATTTAATCTAAATTTAATTATAATCAGAAGACGGAAACGAAGTTTCGTCCAAAGGTCACCTTTGTGAGAAGGCGGTTTGCAACCGCCTGGAACATCTTGAACTGTTGACATATTTGGTGTCTAAAGGCATACCGATAAATTCACTCTGTAAAAACAATTAGTGTCTTCTTATTATATATCGCCTCTGTGGTCTAGCGGTTCAGTTGTTGGACTTGACTGCATGAGGTCCCGGGTTCGAATCCCGGGTCGGGCAACATAAAGAAAATTGGATGTTTCCACTTTTCTAATAAAAAAAAAATGTTGCTCGGGATAGGATATGTGCCCGGTTGGCGATAGGCTTGCCACCTATCACATTATGGGACTTAGTATCTTCGGCTAGTCGTGGGTGCCCTGGTTGTGCCTCTGCCTACCTCTTCGGGGATATGGGCGTGAAGATACTTTATTACTAAAATGTTATGTGTATATGTTTATCTCTTTTAGTGTTACTTGTTTAATTACAAAATTAAGTTGTAAATCGACAGCGTTTCTTGAAATTTGGATGCCACCAGCTCGTGAAATTCTTATGAACACTTTCTTTTTCATAAAATGTCTGATTATTTAACACTGAACACATGTTACACACAATATCTGAACTTTTTTGTTTGTAATATTTGTAATAAGATTTCCACCGATGAAACTGGCTGTACACTTCGGGAGATTTAATAATGTTGATGATTTTTGTGGCTAATTTTGTCGCTGTCATTTTGTTAGCATCCAGATACGAACCAGGTGGAAGGAACCTGTAAAGAACAAGGTTTTATATCAACTTTTATTTACTGCCAGGAATGTATGAAAAACCAGATACTCATGTTGGCACAAAAAATATCTAAGTTTATGTACGTCCCCAACACTATTCTAAGAAGCCAATTCATTGTGGCCTTTGTCGTGTATGTGAGTAAATAATTACTCAATTGGGTTTAAATATTAATGTATTTCTAACATATTTTAGTTACATGGGGTTCCATGCAATATAATGAATTTGATGGGTGTCCCACAATGTGATAGGTGGCAAGCCTATCGCCAACCGGGCATATTTTCGATCTCGAGCACCAAATTTTTTCATTAGAAAATTGGAAACCCAAATTTTCTTTTTGTTGCCCGACCCGGTATTCGAAGCCGGCACCTCATGCAGCCAAGTCCAACACCTGAACTGCTAGACCACAGGTCAAACGTTAGGTATTATTACAAGAAACGTAGTATTTTACTAGAATTACCTGTTATAATCCGCACCGCCTAGCACGATAGGTACAGCATTATTCTGAAGCGGCGTTAGGATTTTTTCAGTGACATAATCTTCACAAAAAGAATTCTCAAATGACAAGTAGAAATAGTAATCTTTATTTAAAATAGCGTCGCAGTAGTTTTCTTTTGATCTAGGACATTTTAAAGGACCACAAGGACCATAAATATCTAATATGGCACCATAAGACAATAATTTGTCTTTCAATTCCTTTGCATATTTTTCTCGATTGCTTCGACTTTTACAACGTGAAACAAACCATGCCACTGCTTTACTTTTATTATGCCATTTATGTTTATTAATATACTCTTCGTGAAACGTTTCCTTCCAATCCATATTTCTTTTTGGTCCTATTATTTCTCCGTCTATATCAGTAATTTTAAAATACGGATCCGAAATATCAGAATCTAGTTTGTATGTCCAAGTCCAATTGAAGAAGTCATTGTAAATATTTGAACAAACAGGATAGTATTCAGCTGGTTCATAATTGATGTAAATATATTTTTGTTTTTGTGACCGTTCGGTCGGCAGATCTTTTGGGTTTATGTCTCCAATGTTACGACCATTAAAGACTATTGCATGATATTTGGTGAAATCATTTCTAAAATAATTTCTATCAGATGTAACGTAACAGTTTGTTACGGAGCAGTTTGAAACAATAAATGTTTTCTGTCCTTCTTTAAACAATTGAAATGGGTGCAAATCTCTTCGAGTCCAAAGCAAAATGTACTTAAGTTTATCTTGAATGTTTTCTTGGTTTAGACTAAAATTGTCTTGTTTAGATTGATTGTTTATATAAATTTGTTCGAAATTTTCAAATAAATAATTTTCCTTAAAATTATTTACTTTTACTGTAAACTCAAACCACATATAGGAAATTGTTAGTATAATACATACGATAAAAAAACAGTGGCGGAAGGAAATACTTTTTTTCAAAGCTATTAATGTGTCCATGTGGGATCGTTTTGTAGCATTGTATACTCTAATGAAAAAGAAAATTATAAATATATAATTGTTTAAAAAAGGAGAACTGAAAAAACCAAAATTTATATGAACTGGAAAAATAGGGGAGTAAAATATAGTAACTTTTCTTTTTCCTCGTGTTAAAGTTTCATCGTCGAAATGCAGGATAAATTTTTAAACTCGTTGTGGTCGAAATTTTGTCATCTGAAAGGAAATCAAAATCATATGTAGGTATACCAATATCGAATATTTTAAACTTTCCTAAAAAACAAAAGAAAATCATTAATGGAATAGATTTTTTTGTGTGAGAGCTCGCCTTACAGGCACTCGGCTTTTCTAAAGGTAAAAGACAACCGTGGCCTATAGACACCATAGATGTAATAGGTATTTTGGTGTCCTGTGGCCTATTGCATACCAGCTACCGAAACTCCCGGACCGGAAAATGATAGTAAATATGGCGGCAGGAATAAGTAAGGCGGTGGATTTCTACACGGAAAAGTTGCTTCACAGCAATTTTACAACAGTGAACTTATTGGTAATGGAGCATGCTCTTACGATCTCCCTGAGATAGATGGTCTATTCTACACTGGTGGAGATTGCAACACGGGGGAAACAAGGAGTTGTATCGCTCCCTAGTAAACAATTACTAAAAAGTTGAGAGGTGTCAAGGGACACCCGGATGGAACGTGGTTCTCTTTCTCTCAATCTCTAGTAATCTCTATTTCTATCTCTCTTATAGAGAGAGACAGAC
>NJDC01004305.1:0-18814 GCA_002245475.1 Calephelis virginiensis
ACCCCGATACACGTAGAGTACGTGTTTGGCGAGTTCCTGGTCGTGATAGCAGTTTGAAACATCCTCAAGAAGTCCACTAGTACCTCGACGGGACGATTATTATTTGGGCGGGAATTCGTCTTGGTGGAATAACAGACCTTGTTTGGATCAGAAACACTATGACGGTTGAAAAATACCGTAACGAGGTGCTAGTGCGAATAATCTACCACCACGATAGTCTTACAATTAGGTCAAGAATTACGGTCATGGGGATGAGCGTTATCGGCCACACACAGCGAGGGTGATGAGATGGTTGCAGAAGCACGACGTATCGTTCAAAGGCTGACCCGCTCAATCACCTGACCGAAGTCCCATGGAGCTCGCATGGGACGTGCTCCAAAGAAGGGCTCTGAGGAATTTCGCTGCAAACGTTAAGACGGAAGAGCAACATTTTTTTATCTTTGCCGCACCTGGGAAAATATAACGCAGCAAGACATCGATGACTTAACCCAAAGTATGAAAAATCGTTGCCACTGTTATTAATGTTACGGTTGGTTTTACAGACTACTGATTTTTCACATATCTGCGAAAAACAATAACTTTTCCTTCGCCTGCCTCGACACCGAGGCATCCTCAGGAAATCGACCGCACCATACAAACGACGACACACGACTCGTGTGATCTGGGAACTTTAGGTAGGGTTGTCACATGTGAAGAACGTGACAATCTATACAACAATCCTCCAAATGACATACAATCTGTGTCATTTGGAGGATTATTTGCCACAACAGTTACACTGCTTACGCGAGATTAGCAAAACAAAGGCTTATTTTACATCTGTTATAATGAATTTCCGCAAAGTAATGCCTGATTCAATAAAATATCTTAAGAAATGAAGATAGCGTTCTTATCAACAGGATATTAAAATGGTCGAATGTCGACCAATAGGCGACCACTAGTTTTGATTAATACCCGAGATGATATACTGACTGAGTGTAGATGATATACTGACAGCAGCTCACCTACCGGGTCCAATCGAATTTAAAAACATACAGGAAATCATTGAAATACCCATATTAAATTTCAACCCAATCGGTTTAGCCATTTAGAAGTTATGTGAAATAGTTACCTAAATACGGAAGATTAATTTTCACTACCCTGTGTTACCCTGTTACCCGTTGTCCCGTGGGAATGAAGCATTCCGCTGTAAAATGTACCTAGTCTAAGTTCATCAGGGATAATATTAGCTTCCAATCGTAAAATAAATGTCAATACAAACAATTTAACAACCAAAATCTTTCCTATTTATAATTGGTGTATCTACCCATTTAAAAATGAGACATAAGATGTGTCTATGAAACCATCGAAATACACATACAAAATTTCAACTCAATCGATCAAGTCGTTTAGTTGTTGGCATACTGACAGCCACAGCATCTTAGCACAGAAGGGTAATCCTGCCATACCCCGTTGTCCTATTACCCTCAAGAATGAAGCATTTTACCGCAGTTAAAAGTATCCTAAATTTATAAGGGATAATGTTGGTTTCTAATGGAATGAGAATTGTTCGATCCGGTCTAGTAGTCTCGGAGTCTATTCAATATAAACAAATTGTCAAATCGTTCCTATTTATAATTATAAGTTCCATTACCCAAACGAAGCCGGGTCAGGTAGCTAGTGTGATGTTAACTCACGTTCGCGTCTGATAAATTTTGAATGTAGGTAGGTAGCTATCTTGCTAAGAATAAAATTTTTAATTTCGTAATATCTTTTAAATGATATCAATCTATTTCAATTATACAAAACGTTATCTCAAGGCATTGAAACAGTCTTGAATATGATTTATTTTGATAAGGACTAATATGAAGGTATGGACAACAAGGGCCGAATATGGTCACACTTTTCAATAACATTCAAATGTATTAAAGTAGGTAGATTGCCGTAACTAAAATAGTTAGATATATTTGTGTCGCAAACTTTTTTGTAAATATTACGATTTTCTTTAATTGTAAAAACAGTTTAATCCTATCATAACTTTAAACATTAAAGATATTTATAGCTAATTTTTTTACACCTTGTGTTACACTCTTGAAGTTTTAGTAGGGATCCCTAATTTTCTCTAGTTACAAATATCGCCAATGTTCATCAGGGATAATATCGGCTTTTAATAGTGAAAAATTTTTTCAAGTCTGTTCAATAGTATCAGAGCCTACTTAATACAAACGAGCAAACAAACAATCAAAACTTTCCTCTTGATTATTACTACAGATAAAATTGTTTACGCAAAATAATAAGATTTTTTTTCAGGAGTATGGACCTTTTTTAAAAATATGCACATGTTGTATATTATCTATACATATAAAAACCAATGGCACTTTTCGTTGTAATTTTATAACTCAAGAACGTGCTCACCTATCCAAATGTCACAAATGAACTCAATAAATGGCTGATCATTTTGTTAATGGGTATTTTTCAGTCAAATTGAAACTTTTTTCAGGTGGGAATTGTGCTAACATATTGAAACTTTTTTCAGTTGCTTTTTTCTTTTATTGTTTGGTTGAGTTATTTTATTAATGCGGTCATATATTGGTCATATACATAGCGAAGCACGTACCGGGCCACTAGTCTTTAATAAATGTTGAGATAATTGAGCAAATTGAAAATGTCCCTAGACAGTGTTGATGTGTTTAGAAAGAAACTGCTTGGATCTATGAATTAGCATAAACATTAAGGCTTAGTATTAAAAAGTGCAAACACGCAAATGATCAGAGTTGGTAACAACTAAAAAGTCATTGAGGCTTATTTTAATTTTCGCACTAAGCATTTCACAAGCCCCGTGAATCCGTTAGAAGTTCTGGCAAGAAATTTCCGATAAATTAGCTTAATGGAGCTTTTGCTATTTTCGACCGAATTAGGAATACAAAGTGCGTTGTTGGAATAATCATCGACTTGAGAGCAGGTATTTGTTTCATCACTAGCTGTTTACACACGACTTCGTTTGCGTAAAACAGCTATTTTCTATATACAGGGAGTATATGAAAATAGCGCAGCTACTTCAACTGATGATAGAACACGATACCAGGAAGCCAATAAAAATAGAATAAGAAAAAAATCTCCATTTGTTGCCGAGTAATAAGCGTAGAAAATGTTCAACTTTTTAATCATATTTTCGCATAAAACTTATTAGAATGTATAGAGTAAGTGTTACTGAGTAGCTATCCTTTTGTTGAAATGATGTATTTCAATCCATTTTTGAAATTAATCAATTTTACCCTGTTGATAGAAAATTTAAAAACAATATGCTTCGCCTTAATGTAGCCAAGCCAATGAACTGAACACCTGCTTGTTTTCAAAGAAATACCGCTCTACAGGGAAGTACTCAATCAAACGAAATAAGTAAGCATAATAAGTTAGTATGTGCAGACGTATGCATGTTAACGTTAATCGTTAATCCGTTAACACATGATAATTGCAATTTTTATAACATAGCCAATCAAATTTGGCCACGGACTTTCGTCCGTAGTGGCACTGGAATCCAATTCCATAATACACTGCACAGATGTAAACTATCACAGCACACCAAATCCAAACAGTACGCAGTACTTATTATTAAATAAATTCAACAAACAAAACACTTGTCATTGTAAGCGCCGGCGATAAGTAATTATAATCAATACGTAGGTACATACATAAATAATAAACCAAAATTCTCCGCAGTTTTCTTTTTTCCTCACAAGCACGTCAAGAAGTGGGTAATTAACTAGTTTTATTTCACTCACACACATTGCACTGGCATGCCTAGCGCGCCTTTGTCTGTCGGACCTTCCTTTAAGATTATAAAAATGTATGTAATATTTTTGCAAGCTAATAAAGTTTTTTATTTATCGTCTGCTTTATTTTGAACCGTAAACTTGACACAGGAAATTGCCAAAAATAAATCTTACCAAATAAAACTGAACAATCATAATTTTATGTTACGTAAGTTCAATGTGTATACAAATCACTTCTGAATCAGTTTAGTAGTAAAAAAACAACCGAGTCCGTCTCTGTATGGTGGTTTCCTTTCAGCGCCTTGAAACATGCCACTGTCTCAATCCGAAATGCGAGCGCCATCCGTGTAAATTCCCGAGTAAATTTTCCGTTAAATAAGGCTCGGATCACACTATCGGCCAATGATCATATATTGTTACTAAGCATTTTTTTTTAATAACTGCAATGAAAATAAATAATGCTGTAATTTTACTTCTTTTATTCAAGTTATATCAATCATTATGAATGTAGAATGTAGAATGTAGGATCCGATTTTTTAATATTTTTTTAGTTTTGCAATAAAATCTATTAAATCCAAGTTGAAAATCACAGAATTTGGCCAGATATAAAATAATCAAAGTACTCGAGTACAGAAATGAACTGATTATTAATTAAAATTCATCTTAACCTTCATGGTGTAAATACTTAAAATTGTGTAATAAGCAATATAATTAATATTCACAGATATTTCGGCAATGTTTTTATCGTTTTAAATTGATTTATACACCAATGGAATAATAATCGTATTTGTCTACTCATTTGACCAATTGTTATTTTTTTTTATTTAAGAAAATGCGATAAATAATAATGGATAATTTTTTGCCAATTAATCAAATCGAAACTCACTTTTACCATGAGTTGGATAATTTTATGTGTCAAGTTAGGGGTGTAGAAATGAGTGAATAAATAGTTTATAATACTACAATCAATAATAAGAGTAACGAAACCTAGTAATAGACAGATACCAAATCTATCGTAAACATAAACTGGATAAATAACAAATTTGTCGTGGTGTGTGCTATGACCCTTAAACGTTTTCCTTGATATGGTTCCCAAACTTTTTTTGGCATAGACCCAATTTTTAGTTTTGTAAGTTCCAGAACTCGTCGAAAATGTGAAGATTGTGTGAAAATTTACGTTGTGGTAGACTTCTAACCAAGAATAAAGGATTGAATGAAAACAAAAAAAATCAACTTTAAACGTGATTTCGTATTATGTAGAATGTAATGGACAATCGTATGTTTTATTTATTAAAATCACGTGATAACAATAGTCATAGCATGAATATTGAACATTAATAGCGTAGCCATATAGTATAATATGGTAGCGTGACCATAATCTAGATTTCGCATTTTGTCTTGTTCTCTTCAGCAATACTCCTTTGAGTAGCTTGGAGCATGCCAACTGCTCTAAGTATTTCTTTTCTCGTTAAATGGTGCCGCTGTATAATGCACACAATAGGTTTAACTCTAAACGAACTTGTTATAAAACTTAAAATTTGACACAAAAAATATCCCAAACGAAATTTTCCGACTTCGCTACCATTATGCTGCGTAAATCTTTTGTTTTCTCTTCAGTTTTTTCAAATTTAAATTTAGAATCCTCTAAAAGGTTAACAAAATAGTCTTTCATCAAAAGATTTTACAACTGGTCAGTATTTTTTGAGTTTAAGAAAATCCCTTGACGGTGTTGTGCGTATTCCTAAGAAAAGTCTCAATTTTAATGTTTCAATTTTGATGTTCAAAAAATGCTATAGGTTCCCATATAAGGTTTGAGGATTTTCCTCGAATAAATTGGTTGAGATCCTCCTCCTTTTCTAAAAGTCGGTTAAAAAGCTTTAACTACTCGTTTTTGTTTTAGGTGAATTTATCAGGACGCTTCTTTATAATTGCAAGTTAACACGTTTTTTTATTAAAATTGGTCTCCCTACTATTATCCACTACTACCAACTTTCCTTTTTATTGGCAACATTTATTTCTTACCTTAAATAAATCCAGCCGATTGTTTGCCTTTCATTATTATGAAAGTTAAAACACTATTATTACAAAAAGAAATTGAACTTTCCAATTGAATAGAAAAGTTAGATAAATTTGTCAAGTCAATGGATGATACCATCCAAGGATGCGACTGGAAAACTTTGAGAATCGCTGCCGTGATTTCTAGTGTTATTACTTATAATAATGCATTATTTTTCAGTCTCGTTTTAAATTCATTTAGAGTCGCACGTGCCTTGAGTGAATTTACCTTACGCGAAAATCGTAAAACTTTTTGCTGTCTTTTTAGTTTCGTTAGAATTTAATTTCGAATATGCCATTTTTTCAATACAGTAACGTACAGTATACCAACATGGTGCTAGCATATGGAACGGCTAGAGGTAATCAAAGTGAATCGCTGCGGTTATTCTTAGACTATTTCAGACATCGAAATGATGTGCATGTACCTTCAAGTGGTAGGATGATCACGAGCGTCGTGCAAAGATTACGAGACAATGGTAGCTTTTCTCCACGAAATTCTGACGCAGGGGTACAACAATTACTATCGACACGGGAATTAATATTACACCATTTTGACGAGAACCCTGAAGACAGTACCAGGTCTGCTGGAAGGGCGTTAGATATACCTCATACCACTGTATTCAGAGTGCTTAAGGAGGATATGCGTCATCCATTTAAATAATCAACTGTGCAATCTTTGCAGCCATGTGACTACCAACACCGTCTCCAGTATTGTCAGTGGCTACTAGACAAATTAAATGACGACGCCAATTTTGTCCACAATGTACTTTGGACTGATGAAAGTACATTTCAGCGAAATGGAATGTTTAATCGCCGAAACACCCATCTATGGGCAAGAGATAACCCGCATGCATTCAGACAAACTTTTCATCAACATCGCTGGTCCATAAATGTGTGGGCAGGTATGCTAGAGACAGAATTGTGGGTCCTTATTTTTTGCCTAACCGGTTGACGGGCGAAAACTACAGAGCTTTTCTAAATAACTTAATCGAAGATTTCCTGGATGAATTGCCTTTAGATGTACGGCGGCAGGTGTTCTTTCAACAAAACGGAGCTCCGGCTCATCACAGCCACCTAGTACGCGAGTTACTAAGCCACGAATTTGGCACACAGTGGATCGGCCGCAATGGACCTCACCCATGGCCGGCAAGATCACCAGATGTAACCCCATTGGATTTCTTCCTTTGGGGTTACATTAAGGATCAAGTGTTTGCCACTGAATAACCAACAGAGGAGGAGATGCCACAAAAAATAATTGATGCTTTTGGCAAATTGAGAAATGATGCACCGATTGTTTGTCCTCGTGTACACCAAGCTATTATACGACGTGCTCACGCATGTATTAACGTTCAAGGACAAAATTTCGAATATTTGCCTATTTAGTGTCAAAGTAGATAAAAATGTTATGTTTTGTGAAAATAATTGATCTCCCTAAAGTGTTTTTAGTATGTGTAAAATAAAAGTTTGGTTAAATAATACCTGAAATTCTAAATAAGTGTAATAAGTTTGGATTGGAATCCGCCGTCGGCAACAATACTTTTCAAAAGGTCAGTTATTTTATTTTTACGTCTAATCTAAAAAATCCTTATTGCCGATAGGTACAGGTAATTGATAATTTTGGAGGTACAAAGAGTGGATCTAGTATTTCATTCTGATAAATAGTAGGTACATCAGACGGGCAGAAATAAAATCAACAGTAATTATAAGGTACTTTTTTTTCCATTGTGCATACGAAAAATACCCTTGGGGGTATTTTTTGTGTTGTTATTGTTTACCCTTGGGTGTACGTGCCCGCTTTTTCTACAAATCTACCTAAGGGCGACATTTTTACTTATTTAAAAAGACATTTGTTTTATTTTTGTAATATCGAAAAACACCACACATCAAGAATGTCTAGTGAATACCGAAAGAATTACATCTGAGCATACGCGCAATAGGTACCTACGCGACTTAGGTGGTGCGGTTGCATTAATGTTAAGGCGAAGTGCTTTTTTAAAAAAATGGTAATTCTTCCGTATCTTCTTAATTATGAGAATTTGCAAAACAATTATATTCAAAATAGGTTATTCTATTGACAAACTACAAGTGGTTTCACCAGCTGCTCTATTTTCATAAACTCCCTGTATAGTATAAAAATCAATGCCACTTTTCGTTGTAATTTTATAACTCAAGAACGGGCTCACGTATCCAAACCAAATGTTTAGGCTTTGTTCGGACTATTTAGTAGATGGTTTATGTGAAGTTTGCTTAAAATCGGTGAAGCGGTTCTTCATTTGTCACATTTTTTGTTAACAAATGTCTCTGTGTCAGGTAGAGGCATTCAGGCATTAAGTCGACATTTTCAGTACAAAATGTTGACTTAATGATATATTAAGTGTTAATCAACGTCTCGAAACGTAACATCGAGCCTTACATTTGTATAAAGGAACAACATGTTTTTATTTTTAAATGAAGGAAAGTAAACAAGCTAACGGGCGGCCTGATCATTACTGTGAGCAATATAGGTCATCGCCAACAGAGGGCCTATAAATAACGATTCGTAGCGATTTTAAGATAAGAATCTTAAACAATAAGTAAAGGCTATCATGATAGTGGCAGCACTTATCACTGGTGGCCTTACTTCTACTACTACTAACTACTAACTGTTACTACTACTACTACTACTACTATCACTACTAATCCAGGCAACCTTATTGCCACCTAGTCTGATTAAATTCATTAATAAAATCATCTGAAAATCTTAATTATAAGTTGCCTACCTAGCGGACAATAGACTTGTTAGATTCCTATATTTTATATTTTCACATAATCACTACATATTATAAAACAAAGTCGCTTTCTCTGTCCCTATATCCATTTGTATGCCTAAATCTTTGAAACTACGCAACGGATTTTAATGCGGTTTTTTTTAATAGACAAAGTGGTTAAAGAGGAAGGTTTATGTGTATATTTTATACCTGTGCAAAATCGGGGAGGGCCGCTGGTTTGAAATAAAATGAATATGTTTAACTGAGAAACAAAATTTCTCATATCGATGTTAATATTTTTTTATGTTAGACCACTCATAAAGTTGTTAAGATTAGTCCGTTTTTGGCACTTTTTTATTGGATACAGTATACAGCCAAGGTGGATTACCATATCAATTTCTTATCCTTCGATAGTAGGTCACTGTCGAAATAGGTTTAATATTATCAAGAGGGAACAAGTGAGCCCGCGGAGAAGGGGGTTGGGCATTCTATCTTGCCCACCCGGTCGTGTAGGGGTTGCGGCATGTACGGGGCTGTACTTCGCCATTGGAACCCCGAAATGGTGCGATAAAAAAAGTTTCATAATTTTGATAAATAAGTTAAATTAATTTTCAATGGTAATAACAACTCCTTACCTGCTTATGGAATATGAACACTAAACATTGCAATGTTCCGTTACTAAGCTGAGGCTAGAATAAGTAAGAACCTCTCGCGTAAGAACCTAAAACTTACAGATAGATATAAATACAGCGGTTAAAATAATATTGTCGATTTTTTAATTATAGTGTATAAGACACGTTACTGAGCCCTTACCATGAGTTTACGGCTTGTCAAGTTCACTATACTCGCTACCGTCTCTGTAAATTATTTGTATGAAAACTTTGAACAGCGCCTCTGTTGGTAACTAAGAGAAATACACTTTCAGACCAAAAGTGTCATAGATTTCGACATGTAACTTACCGAACTTAATCCATATCAACTTATGGTATAGGCTCAGAGCCTTTGTATGAAAACTTTGAACAACGCCTCCGCCTGAAATCTATGATACGTTTGGTCTTAAAGTTTGTTTCTCTTAGTTACCAATAGAGGCGCTGTTATTAGAAGTTTTCAAACAAATAATTTACAGAGACGGTAGCAAATATAGTATACTTGACAAAACGTAAGCTCATGGTAAGGGCTCTGATAAATAAAACTACACTCGCATCCTACAAGCTATATCTTCAAAGAACCTAAAATACAGGTACAAAAGGACATTTTCGATACGTAGGGACAACATCAAACAAAATAATTATGGGTTTTTAGGAAAACTGAAGACGAATTTAATATAGCCTTCGTTTGACATTCGATCTTTCTGAAATTCCTTACAAATATGGCTGATTTTTATTTAGTTTCGTTATAATATTATTGCAATAAATTTTTAAGAAAGAAAAAAAAAGAAAATTTTATCTCAGTTTATTTAACTTACCTTAAATAAGTAAGATATGTCCACCTGCAAATTCGGCAATTGTAATAAATTTTCATCTAAACTTTTATCCCCCGTTATTGTCCTTTGGAGGTGGATTTTTTAATATTTTTTTTTTTGTTTAATTTATTTTATGTTATTGGAAGGCAAACAAGCAGACGAATTTCCTGATGTTAAGAAATTCACGCCGCCTAAAAAGACTTTTTTCGGTAATTTCTGCAACTTCAATCAGATCTACTTGCTAATGAAAGTCCCATCAATATCGGTCTAGCCGTTTCAGAGATTACCCGGCAGAAATAGGCGGACCAAAGTTGTAAAAAATGTTATTTTTGTATATGTACCGTACACATTCTTAAACATGTAGCCAAAAGCGGTTATTTTAACAATACAAATAGACACTCCAATTCCACTTATTTGTATAGATTGAAGATGCTGAAGGATGAAGAACTACTTAGGTTTTACATGTCCCAAATAGTGAGATAAAAATAATTTGAATTTAATCTTTTTAGGGTTCCGTACCCAGGGGGTAAAAATGGAATTCACATCACTAAGCCTCCGCTGTGTGACTGTCTCCAGGCTGTATCTCATAAGTTATAATAAAAAATACTAAAAATAACAAAAAATACGTAACGTACAATAAACGTGTTTTTTTTCGTATTTTTTTTGCTCAATATTTAAAACGGTAACTAGTAGACGCTTCAAGTTTTCACAGAATATTTACTTGTATATTACCTTTCAAAATAGATAATTAAATAACAACTAAGTACATATTAAAAGAGGGCTCCCATACAACAAACGTAATTTTTAAGCAATTTTTAATCGATTTTAATAAACAGGTAGAAACTTGAATATTTGTAGGTAAATATTTAGAAATATATTAACTATAACAAAAATAAATACCTAATCTACTACATAAAAACTTACAAAGTGAAAATAATACGTGCATCTAGACGCGGTGCGAGCGAGACGGTGTGATGGTGGCGCGAGCGCAAGTCGGTCGCTAAACAACGGTCTCGCTGGTAGCGGAGTAGGTAGCGGAGCGAGCCATAGCCGAGTGTATTGACGCGAGCGTCGTCATGCTGCCGGAACGTGTATCGAAAACCTACCTATAAGTTTGCAATTTACTACTGCAATGATAGTACGGAACTCTTCGTGCGCGAGTCCGACCTGCACTTGGCCTGCTTTTTTTATTATTATTTTCTATTTATCTTAAGAGTTCAGATTTTTAATACGTCTCTAGCAAACCCTTTGACCCTTATCACGAGGGTGCCAAAAATATTTAATCGACCTGCCATTTTTAGGTGTTGTCTATATTGGGTTTTTTAATTATTAACGCATAGTCTAATAAAATCATTAAAGTAGGGCTATAATTTACGGGATAGACTATACCATCAGGATTAATTGGTGATAATTTCAAATTACCCACAACAATGGTAGTGGAGTAACCGCCCAGTTTTTCAGTATAATCAATAATGATCCAAGAAGCATGGATTTTCATAAAAATAGATTTCGGTTCTGCAGATACTACTTCAACTTCGATGCCTGTGCCTTTAGTGGCTTTTATTTTTGTAAGTACTTTAAAAAAAGATTATACAAAACTTCTTTGATAAATTACAATTTAAATAATAATTATTATTTAAATTTTTGTTTTCGACAAATAAGAAACAACGTACATTGAGATTGTACTTTAATTGTATTGGGACAGTAAGTTTTGAATGTTGATTATTTTATTTGTTTTTTAAATGCTACATTTTGACTCTTACTGTTATTTTTTATAATTATTTTCTTGTGTTTAATTTTCAAAAATCAATCAAGTACTTACCAAAAATGGAACTTAATTTATTGATATGTTATGTGATTCTTGTTTAAAATTTCGAGTAACAGTCTCTACTTTGTAATTAGTGAGATAGTTGATTGAGATTGAGCATTATATCTTGAACAACATATTTACTATTTAAGTATTTAATATGATAAATTATAAAGAGAGTATGACAAGTTATAACAACAGTTTAGTACGAAAGTGTGTTTGGCCCTTTTTTTCGGTGAACCCAAGGAATGGGCGATGTGATTTTTAGTTTAGAAATAGTTAAAAGGTTGGCCGAAAGAGAATGATCTACAATAGATTACTAGTAACACTCTTACTTTTTAGTTTTTAAGTCGGTTTTTTAAGTAGTTATTTTTTTATCTTTTTTTTTAATTGAGTAAGGTTAACATTTGTCAACGATTTTACCCTCATTTATAAACTGATTTTGAAAACTTTTCTTTTATTAGAAAGAGTGTACGTGGAACGTTGCCTCATTATGGAATACCAGAGAAATCAAGAAAAATTCAAAATGTTTGTGTGCTTGCATGATGTGTTTTTTGAAATTGAATTCATTATTTTGTAGTATGACTGCTCTTAAATTACAAACTTACATATTTTATTAAATTATAGTATTGAAGTGAAAACCGGCAGGTCTTAAATAATATATGGCATGCATAATCGTACTAGATCTTAAACACACGCAAAAGAAATTCTTATATATTTTCTATTTAAGTGTTGATTAAATTTAATATGGTTATAAGGAGAGTGTTGGCATTCAATAAATGGTTTAAATACAAAATAAACTAATGTTTTGAATGTTAAGATGTAACTAAATGTGAATTTCTTAGTAAATTGAGAAAGTATAATAAGTTACAAGGTACAAAAGGCTTTTGCTTCAAACGATAGAATGATTTATGACTATGACCGTATATGTGTACGTAGCAAACAAAAGCCGAAGGACCGCAAACCAAACAATGTAAAGGTAGTTGAACCAAACTGAATGAATAAATGAACGAATGGAAAATCTGCGAGTTAACTCACGCATCGTTAATCCTGTTCCGTGGTTCGTAAATATTACAAAATGCTTTTCTAATCTCTAGTGTGTGGAAAGTTAATACAGTGTTACTTTGAAAGGACCGGCCAAATTTTGATACAAGGGGGTACAGGCTCAAATGGTCATGTATTTTAAATATTATTGCCAAATTGTAATATTTACTTTTAAAACAGTCCGCAAAAATGCCTCACTTGCTGTCACGCTATGTCGTACCCAGTATGAATCATAACGTCACCAGCCTCCGAATGCGACTGCTCTCGGTAAGAACCAGTTTTATGCTTTGTTTACCTTATAACCATGCATCTTTTATTTTGCGTGGGATAAAAATTATAATTTTTTTTATTTTCAGTTTTTTCATAGATCGAAAGTGTTAACGA
Organism: Calephelis virginiensis; assembly: GCA_002245475.1. NCBI lineage: Eukaryota > Metazoa > Arthropoda > Insecta > Lepidoptera > Riodinidae > Calephelis > Calephelis virginiensis. Next base: position 13,249 of record NJDC01004305.1, read on the forward strand.
TTCCTAACCGTTTCTTAAAATTTGGATGGTGCTTTGGATGTTACCCTGCATATCATTAAATGAATTAAATACTCCAATATTTATAAAAACGATCAATTTGAAAAAAAGATCTTCTAGTTGATTGCATCGTTTATCCTAATTCACGGCCCATAAAAATACTCTCAAAATAGTCTGATCTGAAACTTCAATACTTGTATAAACTACTAGCCGACTACTGTTTTCGTATCTCATGACATTAACTACCAGTTTCTAATGATTAAGGCATTGTTTTTCCCATTTTCCCTGCAATGTTTCAGAGTTGTTTCTTGGTAAGAACCTTTTCATGGCAATAAAAAAATAATTAGCAAAATTGATCCATCCGTTTAGGTTCCATGCGAAGACCACAAGAGATGTTAATTTTTATAGGGGCTTACAGGGGGTTACAAGGGCATAAGGGCGTTAAGTCTAAAATAATAGTGTATTTTAAATATTAATTGCCAAATTATTTTTATATTCACTTTTACGAACATTCATTTAAAATAATCGGCGTTAGTAATTCACTTGTTGTCATGCTACGTCATACCTAGTACGTGTCATGACATCACCAACCTACGCATGCGATTGCGATTGGCATTTACGTTATAACCACGCACTTTGTTTTTTACGTCGGATAAAAATTATAATTTGCATTTACTTTTTAATTTTTTTATAACTTCGTAAATGGAAAGCTTTTATGGTTCCTAACCTTCCCTCAAAATCTTTTGAATCTTACCCTGCAAATATATTCAATTTTATATGTATAGATTATGCAGCATTTACATACTCATTGGTGCAAACTAATGAATAGGGTTAAGCGGAAAATCTGTGAGTTGACTCAAGCATCGTTTATCCCAAATCATAGCTTGTAAATATTTTTTTATGATACTTGAAAGCAAACAAGCAGAGGGATTTCCTGATGGTCAGAAAGCCGCCTAGAGACACCAAAGGTGATAATGGTGCGCTGCCAACCTGAGGCCGAGATGTTAGACCTCGAGCAAAAGTAAGTTTACCGGCTACCTTACCCTCCGAACCGAAACACATCAACGGCAAGCACTGATGTTATTGCAGTAGGGATAGGTAAGGTAGTACGAATCCGGGCGAGTCGCTACGAAACTCCACCACCTAGTAGGATATCATGATGAAAGTAAGCCTGTGCTCGCCCTTACGAGCTGCCTGACAGGAAGGCAGGTGGTCTATTCTGCAAAGGAGCCTGAACCAACACGAGGAAATAATTACTTTCTCATTTTTTTAGGAACTTTATTGAGACAATGTTTTTGTCTCACTACGCCTGTTTTTGGTTATTTAAAAATAATCAACCTAAGGTAAATTCGTACGGGTCAACAGCAAGCACTGACGTTATGGCGGCAGGAATAGGTAAGGCGGTGGCCAATCCGGACGAGTCGCTGCTAAACTCTACCACCTAGTAGGATGTCACGGTATTAGTGACAGTAAGCCTATGCTATATAATACTCACAAAATAGTTTTCTAATCTTTAGCGTACGGTGAGTTAATATATCACTGAACAGATTGAATACTTCAATACTTATATAAACGATTGAGTAAGGTTAAGCGGAAAATCTGCGAGTTGATTCCTCCATCGTTAATCTTGTCTTATTCGTAAATAATAAGAAACGTTTACATCATGAAATGTTTTTCTAATCTTTAGTTTCTGGAATGTTTATATATCACTGCACTAATACAGTACTTGCAAAAACGATTGAGCGGAAGATCTGCTAATACTCGTATCATTCACGCATCATTTATTTTTCGTAGATAATACTCACGAAATGAGTTTTTAGTCTCTAGTATGGGTAATGTTAATATATCTGTATATATAATATATATCGCCCTTTGTGGTCTAGCGGTTCAGGTGTTGGACTTAACTGCATGCGGTCCCGGGTTCGAATCCCGGGTCGGGCAACAAAAAGAAAATTTGGTTTTACTGATTTTCTAATTTAATAAAAATGTTGCTCGGAATTGGATATGTGCCCGGTTGGTGATAGGCTTGACACCTATCACATTGTGGGACTTAGTGTTTTCGGCTAGACGTGGGTGCCCTGGTTGTGCCTCTGCCTACGCCTGCCGGGATATGGGCGTGAAGATACTTTTTTTTTCAATATATCTCTGAACGGATTTAACAACAGTTTTGTAATATTTAGGTCAGTCCCATATGTTCGGAATTTCGTTACAGTTCCGGTTCTGTTTTGAAAAAATGGAACGAAACTTCGACCAATGCAAAACTCTACATAATTTACCGTACTCACTGATGAATATAGGTCCACAGATTTGCATGGCGGTGCTTTGTTCGAAATCCACATACGGATTTCGAGCGAAAAGCTTTTACATCACCGAACAGTTGTTAAATGAAAAGTCGAAAAAATACGCAGTTTAGATTTTAGAGCCACAACGTGCTCTTGGAATTCCGTTTCAATAAATCGAAAGAAAAAAAAAACAATAAAAAAAAGGAAACCGTACCTACGGAAAGTTATAATAAATATATTGTTCTAAGAACACGGGCAGTCCGTTCTTAGTACGTTACTTAAGTAAAAAGTATGTTCACAGTCGAAGGTGGAAACTTTACAGACGAAACAGAAAGTGTTTAACAATAGAAAGCTCCGACTTATCCGAATGGAAGTCGAAGTCCGAAACATCCCTACCAGAAAATAAATATCTAAATATTAGTTTCACTAGTCTATTAATTTCGCTTATTAAGTCAATTTCAATTAATTTATTGGTTGTAATTGTGTAAACACATCTTAAGTGCTGATTATGTATCTCAGTTGCCAACTAAAATGGAAAAGTGTACAACAAATAGCTGTCAATGTTGTCTGTTTAATTATAATTTCCATTTTAACACAAAATATTAAAGTTAATTAAGTGCCACTAAAATGGCCGTTCGGTTTATAATAAATTAGTTATCAGCTTAATTAATTGGTATTTACGTTCGAAGTTTCCACTGATTATGAAAATGAATGTTTTTATCTTTAATCCACGAAAATATGGATAATGTAACTCCGATACTAATACGGAGATTGACAGATGGAGTTAGAAATAGGTAAAATCATTCGGGGTTTTGGCAAAACTAGCAATTTAATACAAACATACACATTTCACGTAAAGTTCATAGCGAGGTAGACAGAATATATAGTGCCAAGTGTAAATATTCTTACAGACATACAACTTTCTTGACATTTATTACTCTTTTGAAAAACCCGGTAAAGGAATAAAAATTGCGAGATTAAAAACGTAATGGTCATTTATAAAAATATATGTTTAAATACAGTACCCGTATTAACGATCGGGCGATGGACTTGTCACTTCCCGATGCCGACAAAGTTTAAATTTAAAGAAGAAATATGTTTAATTGCGTTTAAATATGAATAAGATGTATAAATGTAAGCTAAGTAATTAGTTTCATGCTCTGCAGCAGAGCCACCCCGATAAATACCGAACAATTATATCTTAATGCCACCAAAAACATAAATGTAAAAAAGGAGAGCCAAGCCAAACTGTCCAATTCAAATCTAACCTACAGCAATTTCCTGAGAACGTGCAAGTGGCCCTTAGTCCCACAATGTATTATGTGGCAAGTCTATCGCCAACAGGGCACATATCTAATCTGCAGCAGAGCCACCCCGATAAATACCGAACAATTATATCTTAATGCCACCAAAAACATAAATGTAAAAAAGGAGAGCCAAGCCAAACTGTCCAATTCAAATCTAACCTACAGCAATTGTTTATAATTTTATTTTGATTTTACATAGAACTTGGCACTATCCAACCGATACCGATATCCATTCTTTTTGCGGCAAAGACCAAACACAAACATAATTTTTGTATTGAACTCGGCTCTCCTTTTTTACATTTATGTTTTTGGTGGCATATCATTGTAAAGAAAATATAGCAAACATAATAATATATATTGGCAGAGCTCCAAATATTTGCTTGTTCCGAAGCTACAATTAAAAAATACCATGATTAGGTCTTTTCATTTTTAGATTTTTTCGACGCTTACACACAATTACCGTGCTGGATTCCAAACTCCATCCTTATATATCATCTGGAAGTAGGTTAGGTTTAGCTACTTAAGTCAGTCAGTCAGCCAGTGCTAAAATTTACGACTTTTTCACACGTTGATACCTTTATCGGTTTAAGGTAGATTTACGAAGTTTGGTATTCTAGATCTCCTTATGGAAATAATTAAACACATGTTGTTTTATGTGTTTTCGTTAAAGAGGTTTTGAGTATCTAATAGAAGGGTCAAAAAGGCACGTAGTGGTAATATTATACTCGGAACTGGTTAGCGAGTCACTTTGTTTGAACTTGGCTTGACTTGTTACCTCGTGTCAATAAATAGACGATATATTCCCACGAGCATAACGTACATATGAGGCAAGTAACTGTACCTCGGGGCGACGAGATATAATTAATGTTTTTGAAGTGAAAACTTCTTTAGCGGCGTTGCGCACTTTATTTGGAATGGGTAAAAACTTTTAAACTCGCGTCAGGACACGTAACCTGGTGCAAGCGCCATTAAAACGGCGCAGGGCGCTTGCGTGAATGTTCGTGTTGTCACTTGTCATGTTTGTGTACGATAGTGCAATAAATGAATATTATATTCTACCACATAAATGATAGTAATTTCATACTGATAATTAAAGCAATTCGTGCAAAGTTATTCCAAAATTTAAAAAGATGCACATGGTTAATATTCAAGTTTTCACTTCTGCCAGCACTTCATTTAAATTCATAAACATAAACATTATGCACAACCTCGAAACTGCTATTTTCTAATAATAAATCTACAAACCTTATTATTTATCAAATTAAATCAAAATTCTAACGACCTACAAAAACTTTAACATTATGGTACTTTCTGCTACGGAACCCTTTATAGGTGAGTCCGACTCGCACTTTGCCGTTTTTTTAATTTTTGTCTGTCTGTCTTCCTGTCGGTCTGTCTTCTGTAACTCGACTGCAATTCACATCAAATCTATTGAACCGATGGTAATGAAATTTAGCAGGTAGGCTCTATGATTCAATAAAGGCTACTTTTTATCTAGTTTTATAAAGGAGTTCCCGTCGGTGAGGGATAAAAATCAAAATGTAAATTAATTGCCTCTCTGGTCTAACGGCTCAGTTGTTGGACTTGACTACATGAAATCCCGTGTTCAAATCCCGGGTCGGGCAAAGAAAAGAACAAAGTTTCTTTCCAATTATTTCCAATTTTCTGATAAATGTTGCCCGGGATTGGACATGTGTCCGGTTGGCGATAGGCTTGCCTTGTTTATTTGCTTGTAGTGCCTCTGCCTACCTCTTCGGGGATATAAGAGTGAAGATACTTTTTTTTAAATTGGGCTACAGTCCATTACCGCGTAGTCCAACTTCATTGTTTTTTTGGTTTCAGATTGCTCTGTAGTTATTTTCAAGTCACAAATTACATAGTTTATAAATACACACACACATAACAACATTCAGTATAAAGTGATCAAATAACTTGAAATTGTGAATGTAGAAAACACTTACTGGTGATGGTAAAACTTTC
>NJDC01004305.1:57504-70141 GCA_002245475.1 Calephelis virginiensis
TAGCAGAAGACACTAAGTCTCACAATATATGTTGTTGTCGTCGTTGTTGTAATCGTCAGTCGTCACAAGAATCTTTGTATAGATCCATGTGAATAAATTTGAATTTGAGTAAATTTTGAGTTTGAGTAATTATCGATATCGAATAGCGAGTAATATAAACATAGCGCCCTAGTTATACCTCTGCCGACCGAAATATGGGCGTTAAGATACTTTATTATATCATAATAAAATCTGTCACAATATACTAACTACCAATATAAGAAAATACAATACAAACCTGCGAAGTATACTGCAATATGCTGTATAGGGTGTCTTCAAACGAATCCGGTGTGACATCTTGTAATACTCTCTCTTGTGTTTCACTGGACTCGCATAGAGCACCGACCATTTGTAACTGAAATAAACAATGTAATTAGTTGAAATAATAAGCGCCATTACTATAAGCAAAAAACCCGAATGCATCAAAATAAATTTATTAATTCTTAACAGTTATTGCAAAGAATAATCACAAAAAGGTAATAATTATTTCGAAATATTGCGTCCGATGGTCGCCATTTTGATTTTCCATTGCTGTCTTGTTTTCACTAAAATACAGTTTCAAGCTAAACATAATGTAGCATCTGTAAAAAAATATTTCTTTTTAGTCGATGAGCTATAAAAATACTCTTTTTAAAATAATTTTATTTATATTTTTTAATACAAAACTGCAACAAAGAGTATTTTAGCTATTTCATGTTCATACATATAACATACATGGCGTGCCAAACCCGTACAGACACCCTATATTATATAACATACAAAGTCAGGCTTCAGTACTCCCATTCCAAACTTTTTATTCTACGTAAACTTTAACATACCCATTGCAGTCCAGCTTTTCCTGGCTCTAACGTTGGTGGCACTAGCAGACCGGGCAACCCATCACTGATCGCTGATACTAACTCTTTAGGTAAAGAACCTTCATCTGTAAAAAAAGTCTATATGACGAAATTCTTAACAAAATATAGCGTGTAGATACATACATACATACATATCTTCACGCCAAGTCCCTTACGTGGTAGGCAGAGAGTATCGAGTGCCAGACCTCACGATACTGACAAACCTTTCTTGCTTCCTTCACATTAATTACACTTTTCATACAAGCACGCCGATTGTGGAGACTCTTGACACCACCCTCTGACAATATCCGATTCATCTGATCGTGAAATGTCAGCTTTAGTCTCTCCGGGTACTTTCATCTATCCACATTCGGCTTTGGAATAGCTTACCCAACGCTCCATTCACACTATTCCCTGCACTCACTCTTCTCTCTACATCCGCGGTGTTTCTTCCAGTTCAGTTTCAAACAAATACAAGTAAATTTGGGAAAAAAATTAATCGAACACATAAACCTACCTCGGTATTGTGATACAATAGCAGCAAACAGTTCCAATGCTTCAGGCAAACATATTTGACTAGACTTCAGACACAGACAGACCAAACTACAATGATGACATTGTAGAGAATACAAATCTGTAAACAAGAAAACACCAAGTTTAACTTTAGATAAAATGGAGACGTTGAATTGGATAAGATGGAGATTGTTTTTAGTAACTACTAGCTGTTCCCGCTAACTTCGTTCCGCCCGTTCAGTTTGTGTGGGAAAAAATAATTTTCCCAGTTTCCTCACAATCGAACAGGATAAAAAGTATCCTATGTCCTTCTCCCGGTTCTAAGCTACCTCCCCACTAATTTTCAGCCCAATCGGTTCAGCAGTTCTTGAGTTTAAATGCTAAACTAAGCTAATGCTAATTGCACAACAATCGTCGCATATACACACCATAGAGGTTACTGATGAGTTGCTCTCTTATGGGCCGAGTTTAGGCCACGATTGCAATGCGTAATGTACATATCAAATGTTCTTATGGTTTATATAAACCTAAAGCTAGCGTGTGCCTTTTGTGTAATTTTTCGCCCAGCGCATAAAGCTGACCGGCAACCCACAACACCTGCCTCCAATACGATATCAGATTTAAGCACTAACTCGAGGTTAGGTCTCATAGACTATAATATTATTTTAGCTTACATACTATTTTAATAACTGGCCTTTGTAGTTTGCTTGTTGCTACGACACTGGCTGTTATTTTAAAACAAATAAAAAGGTTCTTCTATATTTTAAATGTTTGAAATATAAAACAAAAAATCAGTCTGCTTAACAGTCTGGGAGAGACTGCTTGAGATCCTACTACAGTCTGCTTCTATCCTTAACAGTCTGCCACGTTCTACTATAGAGTATGGTCAAAATTCTAATTCGATAAGTCGACGGAACTCAAGAGAAACTATGACTGCTGGTTGCTGACTGGTGCCTGCTGCTCGGTGGCGGGAGCACCCAAGACCGGCGGTAGCTGCCCACTTCTGGCTGCTGAGGGAAGGCGCCAAAGGGTCCCGCTAGCCCTCGTGTTCCGTTGACAAGAGCCTAAAGACCACCGTATCCAACGCCAATGTATTTTTTTTACCGGCAGAAACTCTAGTGCACAGACTTTTTATAGACTTTATTTTATTAGTGTTTATTGTATTACAGTCTTTGTGTTTACATTTTTTATTTTTTTTATACCAACAGGGTTCCATGTGTCTATTGGTTTATTTATATTCCTGTTAACATAGTGGTGGATGGTAATTAAGCCATCCCCACTACTTTACAAGTCGAGAACCCAAAATAATGATGTCTAGGACTGAGTCCTTTGCTCATTCACAAAATTCGGTAAAGTTGCAAAAACCGCGAGGAAAGCAACACATCAGTCATGAAAAAATACATTCGTGTAAGTTTAAGTTTAATTTCAACCTACCCTCCGAACCGGAACAAGACAATGGCATGAAACGAATTAATTGTAGACGAAATAGGCAACGCTGTGGTATTAACCCAGTAATCGGTCTATGTATATACCTTATAATATTTAGAAAAAAATATACCGTGTGTTATTTCGAATCATTTCATTCATTCATTCATTATCTATGAATGTGCTATATTTCATCTAAATCCAGCTGTTTCTAAAATAAAATATAATTAACATGCATCCATGTAAAATTATCAAAAGTTATATAGTATTCATAATATTAAAATTTATAACTAATATAATGATTATAAGCGCAAAATAATAGGTGCTAGCTGATAAGGCAAACTTTATACCGCTTTAAATTTTGACATACAGACAGCAGCGCCACCTACCGAGTCCACTTCTGTTTTCAAACTATCCAGGAACCCATTGAAATGAATATATAAAATTTCAATCAAATCGGTCCATTACTTTAGAAGGAATTGCGCGACAAACAGACATGCAACATACCTAAATTAACAAGTACGGTGAGAAATTTCAAGACATTTCTGAGACTGGTGATCGCCGTCTCACACTCTCCCATATCATCGGGTGCAGCTTTGCAGAGCTCATCAGTGTGCTGAATACAAAATGTTTTTGTTAAGAACTATAAATATCCGTATCACCTCTGTGGTCTAGCGGTCCGGCTTCAGACTTGACTTCTTGAGGTACAGGGTTCCCAAAGTCAGGCAACAAAAAATTTGAAAATGTAAATTTTAATTTTCTATTGAAATTAACGTTGCCCGGGATTCGATAAACAAATCAACAAATAAATATCCCTGGACAAGCCACACAAATTTAATCTAATCCCAAATTAAGCAAATCTCGGCTTATGTTATGAGTGTTAGTCAACGATACTAACACACACAAATGCTTAAATGGACACCACAACAAATTTAATAAACACCTAGACCCCGAAATGCAGACATCTAAATATTCCTCACACAAATGCCTGCCCCCGTCGGGAATCGAACCCGAGCCTCGCGGTTGGTCGATGTAGTTAAGCGAGTACGCTAGCTACTCGACTAACGAGGCGGTCTATGTCCCCGGTTGGTGATAGACTTGCCACATATAACATTGTGAGACTTACTGTATTTAGCTAGACGTGGGTGCCCTGGATGTGCCTCTGCCCACCCCTTTGGGGATATGGGCGTAAAAATACTTCCTTCAATGTCAAATTATGAAAACCATAAATCTCATCAAGTAATGTTCATGAAAAACATTGCCAGGACGAGAACCTACGTCAATTGCAGTAGGGACACATGATTACTGTAATAAACAGTGAATATATTAACAGCCGTATATTTTGACAGCTTGTATGATCTGCTATTATCCAAACCCAAGTTAGGAGTGTTCTAAAAAGCACAAAACGCTTCTAGAAAAGGTAGTTAAGAAACCTCCTTAACTACCTTTTCTGAGTTACTCATCTTGGCGGAACACTACCGTGCCCTTAGATTATTACCTATGCACATAATTAAAATTAAAAAAATCCGCGTATTGGTATCCGCCGAGAAGAATGACCATTTGCCTCTCTACCAGGCAGCTCGTAACAGACGAGCAAAGGTTAAAATATAGGTCAATACCAATAAAACCACTGGTGGTCAAGTAATATGAAACTTAAATGTGTAGGGTGTAGGGATCCACCATCTAACCTGTTCCTGCAACCATAAAGGCTCGGTCATGTTCCGATTCAGAGGGTAGTGTTGACTTGCACAGTAGGCCTAACATCTAGGTCGCAAGACAAAGATGCACCTGCAGCATTTATGGTGTCTATAGGCCACGGTTCTATTACCATCAGGACACACGTGTGCTAGTTCGGTGACTTATCACTTGAAAGAATAGTCTTAACGTGAGCGTCAATCTCACTTTAGGGATCCTCTGATGGAATTACCTAATAATATAGTTTCCTGAATTATATTGCTATTGCAAAAACACTCGGTTGCTATAATAAGCGAACCTTTATAATACCATAAGTAGATTGTTCTATTTTAAAAAGTCAAAACATTTGTGGGGAAATGGCTCCAACAAATACTGAGTTAATTACATATGACGTCTGACAGTCTTACGGGTTAAGTGTCGTACTAAAACCTACCGTTGACCGTAAGCAAAACGATTTGTTTCTTGAATATAGGAACTGGGCAGTAATCTAGGACTTCATTCAATTGATTTTTAAAGAAAAATGTTAATCTTCCATAACTTGGTGGGCGTTTGTCTTATACTTTAAATCAGTATTTAGCAATAGCAAAAACTAACAATAAACGACACGTATTTGGATGCGATAGATACCACCAATATCACAATATTAAAACAAATATCTCATGACCTCAGTGGTATAATAAACCTCCTACTTAGACCACTGAGGTCTAACTAAATAATAAATTAAATGCAAAATTACTAAAGAACTTACGGACAAAGCCTCCTTGAGTGATGTAGCAAAATGGGGATATGTCAGCACAAAACTCTTTATATTGTTATCTGAACACAGATCATTAATGAATGTGTAGGCATGAAGAAGTTGTGTTGCGTCTCTTTCACTGCAAAACGATGACATCAAAGTATTTTTTATTATATTCGAAAGCAAATATTTAGCGAATTTTATCGAGGTCAGAAATCATATCAAATTGTTACGACCGTGACGGCGCATTTTGACAAATTTATCCTAAGCATAAAAAAGTGGTAAAATTAAAACATCTTAAAGAAATAGACCAATCCGCAAAGATATTATTAAAGTGCTATGATGTGGAACCCCGTCGACCACTAGTGTAAAGATCAAGTAGACAAAATCGCGGGTTTAACAAAATAGTGCAGTCAGGCGCAATAACTCGGCCAAATTGGTATCACTGCCTTTCTTTTTCGCCATAACATCAGTGCTTGCCATTCTTGTGTATCTATTTTGAGGAAAACGTATCTGATAATTAACTTTCTCAAGCGAGATGATAGACATTTCAGCTTTAATTTTCATATATTGATAACAACTTGGGAGTGTCTAGGCACATATTTCTTACAATTAGTAAACCCATTTGTAAGTTTTCCCTCCCAATACTATGAAAAACAGTATTACTGTCTTATTTTGTGTTGTCATTTCTTGTTAGTCGATTTGATTATGGAAATCATATAATTTAATAAATATTTTTTATATCTTACTTACACAATAGCCTTTGTAAATGTCCTCATGGTACAATTTAGATAGCTGTATATATCAGGTTGTCGGATTGAAGTAGCACCTCTTGTAGCACTTGATAAACAGAGGAGCAAACGACAGACTTCAACTCCACCATAACCACCGTCCTAAAAATTAAATTAGTACTTCAACCGTCTTGTTAATGAACTTCGCCTAAAGTAGGAGTAAAATTATATTGATATTATGTTATAAAAAGAAGTAAAAGTACCGCAGAGCGGGTTTGGGCGTTCCCTGGAGGCGACGCGTACCGATCCGCCCTCGTCGGTACGAAAAGAGGCAGATGCGGCGATGGGGGCCGCCACCCATCACGCCAGGCCCGTACAGGCAAATCGAGGAGTAGAGAGTGTCAAATAGGTACGTGGAATGTAAGAGGGGGAATGGAAGCGAAGATGAATGAACTGATTGATTTAATGGATGAGAGATGCCTGGATTTACTGTGTGTAACGGAGACTAAGCTAAAAGGTATTTATAGTTTTGATCTCCCCGGTGGCAGGTTGGCTCTTTCGTCTGGTGTATCACAAAGCGATCACGCCGGCGTTGGGTTAGGTATCATTTTATCGTCTCGCTTAGCCTCAGGCCTGAAAGAGTATAGTTTGATTGGTCCGAGACTACTCTGGGTCCGTATTAAACTAGGAGTCACGCGAGTTTTTGTGGTAGCAACCAATGCTCCGGTCAACTCGTCGTCTACTCATGACCTGGAAAAGTTTTGGGATTCTGTAAGGGATGTTCTGGATATGGTTGGTTGTCTGGATTGGTAAAGATTGTGAATGATACTGGTAAGCATATTGTAGATTTATGTGTGGAAATAAATCTTCTTGTGTCTAACACAATGTTTCAGCATAAGGACATACATACGTATACATTGAGAAGGAATGATCAAATGAGTATAATAGATTTGATTTTGGTTATTAGTCGCCTCCGGAAGTGTTTAATGGACACGAAAGCCTTCAGAGGCCCAACTTTTAACACGGACCACTACTTGGTAATTAGACGGTTTAGGGGTCTGTTTAAGAAGTGGAGGCACTATCGAGTACGTATTCTATTTTGAGGGCTTGAAAGGATTAAGTGTGAAAAGTTGCAAGACCCGAGTGTAGAAAGCATGTATGAGAGTCAAGTCCAAGACAGGCTGAACAGTGTATGCCTACCGGACTTAGACGTGGATGACTGTTGGAATGTTTTGAACGATAGCATGCTTGATCTTCTCGGAGTTGTTCGTCTGTTTCCAGAATTAATAGAATTAAGTCTAAGTATTCCTACAAGCACGCATGATCGTGTTAAAACGGTGGAGTGAATTTTATGGAGATATGTATAATGTGCCCAAGATGCTGCCGCTGGGTCCGAGTACTCAAATGACTCTGAAATAGAGGAGGCATCTGACGGCATTATGATGGAAGAAGTTAAATGGGAGATAAGAAGTATGAAATATGGTAAGGCTGCGGGAGTTGATATGGTTACAGCTGAGATGATCAAACTTGGTGGTCCTGCCGTCCGGGACTCTTTCTGGGTTCTTTGTAACAAATGTTGGAAGACCGGCAGAGTACCCGAAGACTGGCGACGTGCGGTCATCGTGCCCTTGTATAAAGGCATGGGTTCACGCATGGACTGTGCAAGTTACAGGGCCATTAGTATGAACAGTTTAGCATCAAAAGTGTATGGAAAAATAGTTGAAAGAAGGATGCAAGGGATGTCCGATGGAACATTGTGGAAGGCTCAAGGCGGTTTCAGGTCTGGAAGAGGATGTACGGATCAAGTGTTTTCGCTCCGCAACATTGTAGAGAAGCATCTGGCTGTGGGTCAGAAGGTTTGCTGCGGTTTAGTGGATCTCGAAAAAGAGTTTGACAGAATTGTACGTAAGGAACTTTAAGACATTTTGCCAGATTATGGGATAGTCGGGTCCCTGCTGCATGCGGTGCAGTCAATGTATTTAGACCGTAAAGCATGCATGCGGGTGGATGGCAATATATCACCTTGGTTTGATGTTAATATTGGCGTAAAGCAGGGTTGTGTGTTGTCAGCACGCTTGTTTATCTTACATTTGAACAAATGTCTTCAAAGGTTAAGATCATTGAATATGGGAATGCGTATGCGTGACCAAGTGGTGAACTGCCTGCTTTATGCAGATGATGCTGTACTTTTGGGCTCTACACCATCTGAGCTGCAAGAGATTGTAAAGAAAGGGGCTTACATTTGAATGCGATGAAAACCAAAATAATGGTGGGTGAGACGTAGGCAGTACGGATGTAAGAGTTTTGGTTGATGATGTAGTGTTGTAACAAGTGAATGAAATTGTATATCTTGGTTGTGTTTTAAGCAGGGATGGACGGTACACCGCGGATGTAGAGAGGAGAGTGAGTGCAAGGAATAGTGTGAATGGAGCGTTGGGTAAGCTATTCCAAAGCGAGGTTTCGGGTCAAAAAGCTAGACTCGCTTTGCATAATTCTGTGCTTATTCCAACGTTATTGTATGGAAGCGAGATTTGGGTATGTCAGAAAGAGCATGAAAGTAAGATAAATGCGGTCGAAATGAGAGCACTACGAAAAATCTGTGGTGTAACGCTCGCTGAACGCATTCGTAACAGTGAGATCCAAGAAAGAGTGGGATTGAAATAAAGTGTTAGTGTTAAAAAGCGAAAAGGCATGCTCCGCTGGTTCGGTCATGTGGAAAGAAGGACAGATGAAAGATTGACAAAGCAGATATACAATGCGAATGTGGATAGATGTAGGTACCCGGGGAGACCAAGGCTGACATTTCACGATCAGATCAATCGGATATTATCCGAGGGTGGTGTCAAGAGTCTCGGAAACCGGCGTGTTTGTATGAAAAGGGTAATGAATGTGAAGCAAGCAAGACAGGTTTGTCAGGATCGTGAGGTCTGGCACTCGATACTCTCTGCCTACCCCGTAAGGGACTTAGCGTAAAGATATGTATGTATGTATATTCTGTATCACACTATAATAAAGACTACTAGCATATAACTAGTTTGAACCTTGGAGTACTTTACTTCGTGTTTATTAATAAGACCGCAAGAGGCTAGTGTACACTCTTAAAGGTAGTGCATACTAAAGCGGCCCGCACAGGGCGAGTCAGAGCGCAATAATACGCAATTTTGTTCACTGCAACGCACTCTTTGTCGGGCCGTATTGTAGTGGATTTATTTGAGTTAGATTTTTGTAATGTACACCGCGTGCGTGCCGCCTGCAGTGCCGACGAAATTTTATGTTACTTTTACTTTTATGATGTGAACACTTCTTTAGCGGCGTTGCGCACTTTTTTTGGAGTGGGTAAAACCTTCTAAGCTCGCGTCAGATCGTCAGATCGCAAGACGACAGTTATGTAAGACGACGCAGGGCGCATTCGCGAATAAGACGACGCGAGATCTAACATAGAACGTAGATTCATTGCTGTTTTTGTACTGCTTAGATATTGCCAAAGAGTATAGGATTCACAATGGATAATACGCCGCAATATACCTACCATTACATTCTCACAAGTCAACATGATAGAAGATACGTATAATATCAACAGACATTGCTCTATTTGTTCCATCTTGAAAATAAGCTTTATGTGAAAACGAGCAATGATCGTTATACAGATAATATGACGACGCTCCTAGCCGTCTCGTAGTCTTACTTTAGTGAGTTTTTATCAAGCCAAACACAGATTAAAAATAATATTTGTGCAAAAATTATAGTACTTTCATACTAATAATTAAAACAATTCGTGTAAAATTATTCCCTAACCATTCCGAAATATCAAAAATGCACAACGTTAATATTCAACTTATTACTTCTGCTGGCACTCCAGGAGAGCAACACGTCTTTTTTTTATGTACTAACTTTGAACTCGTTTTCAATCAATAGTCAGAAAAAGCAAAGATCTTATTTGGACCTGTCCAGACGTGCAAATACGACGGTCGAAATTCCCGTGCCAATAAGCATTCAATAAGCTCCTGCCCGGCCCGACACGCGACACCCCGCTGTATTATGCGCTATCATTTAAACGTATCCTTGATGGAGCTTGGGTTCAATCCTGGACAGCGGCAAGCATACATGCGTTTGAGATTTATGAATATTGTATTTTTATATACTCACTCTTCCTGCGTCTTTACCCAGTATTAAATTATTACTTTAAGATGCTCAGTATATATTCATACATACTAAGTTATAGCTAAGATTTACTAATAACAAATACAATATACAAGTTAAACCTTACCTTCAAGCTTATAAGATGTACTACAAAATCCTTTGTATCAACTGTCCTCATAAGTGCGTATATGGCTGGTAAATTGCCATAGCATACATTAACTAATACTGTCAAAGATTTATGTCCAATAGTTCTATGTTGGGGTTCTGTCATAGGCTGTGTTATCCATTCTGTTAATTGTTTCATAAGTCCACTGAGGTATGATTCTTGCCAACTAATTTTAATGCCATATGAAAGATCCTAAAACATTTCATAAGCAAGTTATGTAGTCAGAGTAACTTGATTTAAGATAATCGTGTTAAAACTCAAAAACAGATTGATCATTTACATTTTTTTAAATTAAGTTTTATAAAGATTTAAAATTTAGAAGTTAAAAATTCGTAAACGCCTGTTACTACTTTTATTTGATAAAAGGGGATATGCAAATGCAATAAACAATTTGAAAGAACTCTCATTAATCACTTATTATTGTTAAAAACAATCTTTGAAGAAGAATCTTTCAAGAAGATTGTATCCATTTTATCAATCAAGCAATATTGATTGGTGCTACAAAAATCATGAGTTAACATTTAGCACCTATACCACCTATTACCACTCTGGAGAATAATATATGCGTGCAATCGACAAAAACGGAAGACATAAACTATAGTGATGAACTTCATATCGCTTGGTCTTCCATGAGAGCCTTATCGTGACTATACCAACACAACAAAAAAAATGTGAGCCGTCACGGGACGCCTGGCAGATGTGAATCATCGACATTATTTTGTAAAATTAATATTCAGAAAAGAACAGATTGTGATAGGAACTAAATATGTCATAATGATAAAATAAAATATTACTATTTTAGACTAATACGTAGACGTACTAATTTAGATATCGTACCTATAGCGTGGCGGCGCGTCGCCACGGCAGGCGTCGCCACGCCAGAAATTCGTTTTACGTGCGGCTACAGATGTTTCACATCAAAAAGAGTAAGCAAAATTGGTCCATCGGTTTAGGCGTGAAGCGATAACATCGAGGATTATTGATTATAATTACCAAGTCACATCTACTCATCCTCACAAATTTCGAATTTGTTATACTAGCTGTTACCCCCGAGATTAATGGTCCCACAGGAACTTTTTTCGGGATAAAAACCTATGTGTTAATCCAAGTTACCTTCTGTGTGTGTGCCAAATTGCATTAAAATCGGTTCAGCAGTTTTTGCGTGAAGCAGTAACAGACAAACATACAAACTTTCGCATTTATAATATTAACTAGTTGACCAAACAGATGTTGATTTTTAATGTGATTTTAATAAAAAAAATTTGGGGTGAGACACCCTTATTACTTAGGTTGTTTTTTTTTATATTTTCCATTGTCGGCGCTCAGTAAAACTGCCAAATATTCATATATTTAAATAAAAAAACACTTACTGTTTTACATATCACTTATAATTTATTATTTTGGTAATAGCCTACCGGTTTCACTTATCAGGGAAAAGTTTAAGTTTTAGCCCTTTAGATGCTGTATAAGCGAAGACTGTAAGCTATTTACAAAATAATAAGTTATAAGTAATACGTAAAACAATACAAGTGTTTCTTTATTTAAAAATAGGACTTAGGGGTATGAAGAATGGATGTTGGCTGATTCTCAGACTCAATATGCTCACAAAATTTTATGAGACTCGGTCAAGGCGTTTCGGAGGATTTTAGTCACACAAATTTTATATATTAGGTAATAGGTAAGGTTAGCAGGATCTTATTGAGTGTAAATTTAATTTAGTTACCTGCATTACAGACAATAATTTGATTTTTTTATCATTTGATATTGTGTCTGACAATAATCTTGCTAATATGGGCATGAACCTGCAAAAACAGTTATTTTTATTAATAATCAAACTATTTCTTTCTCACTTTTAACATTTACCGTTATTCATTCTATTTCTAAACAGGTAATTTATGTTCTTTTATTAATTCTTGTAATCTTTTGTATCTATTACTTTTTTTATATAAAAAATTGTTCCATCGGTTGTCCAAATTTTCTCGTGCTGTAATTCAGAATGTGTTTTTCCAACAAAATTTTTTCTTAAACACAACGCTGATCGGGATTTGATAAGTTCCCGGTTGGTCATCGATTGGGCACCAGTAATATTACAGGAATAAAGTACATAGTGATTTCGGCTAATCGTTGGTGCCCTGGTTGTACCTCTGCCTAACTCTTTCAGAATGCGCTCGTCAAAATACTTACTATTTACTTTCATGTAACAAAAAAATGAAACTATGATCTATGAAGACGGTCTAGTAATTTGCTTAAAACATATTTTTTCTAGTATATTTTTAACCCTAATTCTATTTGAGCAAAGGCTAAATTATTTTTAAATGTACTTCTTGCTACCTCATAGGTATAATTGGACCGCCGG
>NJDC01004305.1:70517-83206 GCA_002245475.1 Calephelis virginiensis
AAAAAATGAAACTATGATCTATGAAGGCGGTCTAGTAAATTTGCTTAAAACATATTTTTTCTAGTATATTTTTAACCTTAATTCTATTTGAGCAAAGGCTAAATTATTTTTAAATGTACTTCTTGCTACCTCATAGGTATAATTGTACCGCCGGCTCTAAAGAATTCTGCCCGGTGTACCTACATCGAAATCAAACGTTCGAAGTTCAGTATTTCGACATAGCGATCTTTCGAAGTTCCGTACGTAGATTTTGTGAACATTCTCAATACAATACTTCGTCATACCGTACTGTCGAACTAACGTACATCGCACTGATGAACGTTATGAATACAGTACAGCGACATTTCAAACTTCGATATTTTGTAGTGCAGTCCTGTAATACAACCGCTGTATTCGAGTCAACAAGGATAGAATTCAAGTCAATCTCTGTGCTACACACATAAATGTCTACACATAAGAATAACTTACGAAGTGAACACTGCTTTATCAAAAATTACATTGTGTGATACCCATACTGAATTAAATTTAATAATTTATAAATGAATACAATTAATGGCCTCTGTGGTCAAGCGGTCCGGCGTCGGACATGTCTCCTTGAGCCCCTGGAATAGCTCCACGGGTAGAGCAAAAAAAAATTGAAAATGTATAATTTCAATTTTGTAACAAAAATAACGTTGCCTGGGATTGGATGAGACCGGTTGGCGATAGGCTTCCCACCTATCACATTGTAGGACTTAGTCTCTTTGGCTAGTCACTGGTGCCCTGGTTGTAGTTGCCTTTGCGGTATGGGCGTAAAGATACTTTACTTTAATACAATTAGTAATATACTGTTGCTAATTAATAAGCAGAAATGTAAACAGTTTAAATAAAAGGAGTTGTAATAAATAGAGTTATTAAGTACATACTTATATGTATGAGTCAATGCATGTCTAGCACTAGACTCGATTGAAGCCCGTGCAAGCACTGCCACACCAGCCCAGTGAGGACCTCGACTGTCACACATAACCCTCCACAGTGAACTGAAGAAAGAACACACTTCGCTCCGTCCAGGGGAAAATATTGAAAGGTCACATGACGAAGCAATTAACTGGAAAAACGATAACACAAATGACACGAATCAAACTTGTTACTTGTTACAAGATCGTCAATTGATTAGATGTTAAGAGCTGTGCAACAGCACACTGAGATTACCATCTCTACTGTCTTACTTATTTCTGCTGCTATACAATCAGCTCAGCATTGTCGTTTTCAGTGTTTTGAGGGTAGCCTCTACATTTACTCATAAGAAAGTCCTGGCCAGAAAATACTAATTCATCAATAACATCATTGATATCTATAGGCATTGATAGTTTCTTTTATAGTAGTTATCTTCTTCTTTATCATCATCACCGGCCGGAGAACATCCACTGTTGGACACAGGCAACCCCAAAAGAGCACCACAAGTCATGTCGAATTATGTCATGTTATGTCGTACCTAGTACAAGTTATGACATCACCAACCTCTGCATGCAATTGCGTTTGATGTAATCTATATAAACTTGCACTTTGTAATTCGAGTCGGACAAAAATTATACTTTGCAACTGTTTTTAGTTTTTCAATACTTCGTAAATAGAAAATGTTATTGATTACCAATTCTCTGTCAAAATTTGGTTGGTCTTATATAGGGTAATATTTAATCCTGTATTGTTCCATCTGTTCATGAATGATGCAATGACTAAATGGAATAGTGATCATTTTTACATACACCGTTGTTGTTTGTATCCTAAATGTTAACTAGAACCATATGCTTCGTCTACACAAAAATTGGTGAAAATCTATTCAGTTGTTTTTGCATTAAAAGTGAGCAGACAGGCAAAAATTTTTAATAACTCTCATTTTAGGACTGACTCTGTACAATACCGTCTTTACCATAAGGCGCACACGGGGCCAATGCCCAAGGCCCCATACTCAGAGGGCCCTTGAAGATCAACTATTTCACTCACTTTTGACTTTAAAATATTTTTGGTTGGCTGCATTACATTCAATTTTGCAGCTTAAGAATGACTTAGTACAAATTACTTATGAGACTTTCAATAATTATGAGCATAGAAAGTGACATACTTCAGAAAAATGAGTTTCGAGGATTTAATAGAACATTTTGCTCATCAGAAACACCGAAAAAACTATTATCATAATTATTAAAAAAAAACAGCAGCATGCCAATATTATTAATGACATACAGTAATAAAATAATGAAGATAATAGATTACCCAAAAAATTATAGTGAAAAAAAAATTGTCAAGTTTGACTTCTTTATATTCCAAAAGGGCACCAAGTTTTTGTGTTCCCAAGTGTTATCTAAGACGGCCCTGACCCTGTACAATACCGAAAGCAACAAATGGCTATAATATATAGAAGTCTGTTATTCTTCTCTAACAACAGAGTTCTATTTTCTTTAAAAGTGGGTAACTTGATGTGTGACCTCCTGTACAGATGGTTTAATTTCACATAAAGAAATCTAAAAAAGGATGATTGTGTTTAGATTTAAAAGTTTTCAAATAAAACTTGAACAGAGAAAACACTATGTAAAAAAAAATTTAGCCTCATCTACGACTAAATAAAAAAAAAGTATCTTCACGCCCCTATCCCCGAAGAGTTAGGCAGAGGTACAACCAAGGCACCCACGACCAGCCAAAGACACTAAGTCCCACAATGTGATAGGTGGCAAGCCTATCGCCAACGGGGCACTTTTTCCAATCCCGACCAACATTTTTCTTTTATTAGAAAATTGGAAAAATCCAATTTTCTTTGTGTTGGCCGACCCGGGATTCGAACCCGGGACCTCATGCAGTCAAGTCCGACACCCGGACCGCTAGACCACAGAGGCACTATCTACGACTAAATGTTTCCTTCAACAAGTATTTAAATACTTTTTTCCTATTATTAAAAGGGTGGATTAAAATTTTAAGGACTGTTAGATCATAAGAACCATCTACTGAAATGGTTAATAGTTTATCATTTTTAATAGTCCAATGTTGGACTCTATGAGGTTTGAGGTTCAATCCTCGGGTCGAGCAGTAAAAAGAAAACAAATTTCTCTAATTTCCTTATTTTTTTTTTATGATATTGGAAGGCAAACAAGCAGACGAATTTCCTGATGGTCAGAAATTCACGCCGCTTAGAGACACCAAAGGCGGTAATGGTGAGTTGCCAACCTGAGGCCGGAATGTTAGGCCTCGAGCAAAAGTAAGTTTACCGGCTGCCTTACCATCCAAACCGGAACACGTCATGACGTTATGGCGGAAGAAATAAGTAAGGCGGTGGTACCAATCCGGGTGAGTCGCTGCGAAAATCTACCATAGTCAAATGTCACGGTGCTAGTGACGGTAAGCCTATGCTCGCCTTTTACAAGCTGCCTGACTGGAAAGCAAATGGTCTATTCTGCAAAGGAGCCCGGACCAACACGGGGAAAAAAACAAAACTGCCCGAGTATAAATAAGCGCCTTTTTGACGACAGGCTTTCCACCTATTACATTGTAGGACTTAGTGTCTCCGACTAGTCACGGATGTCTTACTTGTACCCCTGCCTAATTCATCGGGATAAGGGCGTGAAGATATTTTCAAAGCATAACTAGGGACCATACAAAGTTGGTAAAGAGCATGAAAGAATTCGAAGATAAGGAGTCAATGCCGCAGTTTTATACAGTTTGTAAATAGATTAAAATAACACATACACCTAAATATCGAGTCATCAAATTGACTGCAGTTTCACTATGAGTAGCTTCAAATTCACGAGCAGCATTTACAAAAGCTTTAAGATTCGTAAATTTGGCTCCATCGGAAGCGTTATTCCAACTTTCTGCACCATCAACTTCCATTTCGTCTTTCCTATTGAAGTTCATTTGAATAAAATTATTTAGAAGAATTTATTTTACTTCTTTCTGTGCAATTTTAAAACTTTTTAGATGAGAAAATGTAAATAAACATTGAAAAATATTCAATTTCAACTGTTTTCGCCATGAAAATAATTTAAAAATAAAAAAAAAACTATTTTGACAAATGGCAAGTACTGTTACATTAATTCAAAAGTAAAATTGCGTTGACGGTTGACGTCCACTCATCAGCAAATCTTTATCTTTTAGAATTTACTGTGATTTAGTTAGTGAATTAAAGGCTGTACCATATACAATAGGTAGTGTTTAGTCGGTCACGAGATTTAAAATACTAAACTATATGCGTAATGCGTTAAACACAGCTAAAATTCATGTCTAGACTGATTAAATCCATGCAAGGCTTAACATTTTTCATTGCGTTTGCAGCAAAAAAATGTCATCTGTCATTTGTGACTTAAAATATAAAATTGGCAATGCTGCCAATTCAGTAAACTTTCCACTGAAACTGGAGGTTTTAAACGCTACCTTCTTGGTGAAATATTGCTTCTAGTGGCTGGTGGTTTTTTCTAGTGGTTTAGTACAAATGAGTTTTAAATTTCAATTTTGTATGCATAGTCGACCATGAAGCACATTCTTATTATTGAACTATTTTATTAAATCAGGCGTTGTTTTACAGAAATTCATTAGCAATTAATCAATTCATGTAGAAATCAATTAATGTAGAATTAGCATTCATTTTGCTGATTTCGCATAAACCACTATTGTGCAGAAAAGTCTTCTAAGTAGAGATGAAACGATACCACTATCGATACTTATACTCGGTACTGGTATCGGTCGACAAGTATCAATACCTACTCAGTATCGTTCACATAGTATCCATACCTACTCAGTATAATTCACACAGTATCGATACTTAATAGTATTGTATCGTTTTTGAAAAAAAAAATAGTGAAAACCGTAACAATTATTTGTATTTAAAGTACTAATACTATTCTAACATAAAAGAAAAATACTTTTTGAGCTACTCACGAGCATGAATGTCACGGGTCACCTTCAAAATAATTTATGAAAAAAGTTTGTTTCGTGCTGCTGCGAAAATCAACATTTGTAAATATCTATCTTCCAGTTAAACTTTTTTCTAATATAGACAAACAAGCTTGCCAACTGCTAACTACACAAAACTAAGCCTGGGATACGTTCGGAAACGTTTTTTTTTAATGTTAAAAGACAAACATCAATTATTTTCATTTCCGTAAACCATAAAATTTACTGTTATGAGTACTTTTTACCGATACCTACTCAATACTTACTTCATTTCAAAGTATCGATACTAAACTGTAGTCTGTTCTTGCTATGGGAGAAAAGTATCGAGTACTACATGTACTTACTCCTATCGTTACATCTCTACTTTCAAGTGACACAGAATATGACAAACCTAACTAATGTTCTCATCACCTACCACAGACTAAATATTATATTTATTTGCTTATGTATTTATAACATAATACACATTTATTTATTTAATAATTGGAAGAACAATGTTTTGTTAGTGGTTCTCTGTTACTTTTGAGAGTAAAATCTGGTGGAGAGTTAGTTTAATTGTTTGCAACACAGTAAATACGTCAATGTCATTGTTTTAACTTTCGTACACAAACATTGAACTTTGAACACTTGTTATAAATAAAACTTTTAGCTTATTTATATTTTCTAAAATAATTCTGTTGCTTGATAAGTACGCAAATAAATTCAAGGAAGTAAAATAATAATTTTATTTACAGAAATGTCGCTTTGCGTGCTTTCCAATTGACCTTTCAAGATCACCTAGACTGAGGATATATTTCAAGAAAGTTACCAATTAAAAATTTAATATCAATTTTACAATCAAATTACAAGATCAGGAATAAAATCACTCGACCATTTTGTAGTCAACATGGCACTACCAACCGCCCAACCAGCCGAAATTCTAAGAGCCTGGCAGAAGGATGATCTTTATGAAAAGCAACTAGCAAGCTGCTTAGCCAAGCTTGTGCCACATCACGCATCAAAAACAGTTCCCATCTCTTCTATACTTTATAAATCATTCACAACTCTCAAAGATTTACAGACACTTGGTGAAGAGTATTCCGGTATTGTACAGGTAGATGAAACTTTCCACAAACTGCCAACGTTTACTAGTCGTTTGCTTAGCATTCTATTATCTGCATTCGGCGAAAACTTATCTAGAAAATTATTAGGTCATGTCACAAAAGAAGTAGAAAAAAATGCAACTCTACGACCAGAAGCACAAAATGTCATTATCATATTTTTTAAGACACTCAGTACTATTCTACCACAAATCGAAAGTATACATAGAGCACTGTCTTATATTCAAGGTGGCCCTTTACAAATTGGTAAAACAGTGACTGGTATAAATTATGTCCATGTTAGACCGGCTGCATCAGCTTACTATGCTCATTTGAGGTTATTGGGCATGGTTACTCTTCTGCATGCCTTTATATCTTGCTGTCAAAGTTTCTACCAGGCTAAGAAACATATAGAAGAAATGTCTGAATTTCCAAATGAGGTTAACAGTAATACAACATGTGTAGCTTGCTTAGAAGAAATACTCCAACCCTGTGTGCTGGAATGTGGACATTTATTTTGCATGAATTGTTGTTATGGTCCACTGGAAACTTGTGCTCTATGTCGAACACCATTTACTAAGAACACTGTTGTTCCTTTAATGAATTATAATCCTTCTACAATGTGATTTCATATTACTGTTTTGTTTAATAAAACCTTTACTGCAAATAACATTTTAATAATTATTTTTAACATGGTTTTTATATATATGAGGCAAACAAGAAAGTGGGTCACCGGAAGAAAAGTAAACACCCCCACCTATGGACTCCTGCAACTTCAGGAGTATCACAGATGCACTGCCAAATTTTAAGGAATGAGTACACACTTTTTGTGTCTTTTTTATTTCTTTTCATTGTAACATTAGCTAAAGAATAACCATTATTAAGATAAAATATAGAAATATAGCCATAAAGGTATAATAGACACTAGAGCCAGCCACTAGGTAGAATTCTTAATACTTTGCCTATATACTATTAAAACAAAATTACAGGTAATAGTTTATTTTCACATAGTAAAAATACAATGCTTTAAATTTAAAATTAAATATATTCTATCATAAGCTTAATATATACAAAATGGATATTGTTAATATAACAAAACATCGAATTATCTTTAAAGCAAAACAACATCTACATACAAACAAAAATACAAAGAAAGTTAATAGTAAAAATATCACCCAACCAATACCATAGTAGTCATAGTAGTTTAAATTTTAAGACATGTAACATAGTACACACAAATTATTATTCCACTCTCAATAACTCTACATCAAATATTAGGGTTGCATTTGGTGGTATGACTCCTGGATGCCCTCTTGACCCATATGCAAAATCAGGCGAGCATGTCAGCTTTGCTCTTTCTCCCACAGACATCTGTAATGAAAGAAAAGTAAAAGTATTCATTTTCATTTTTCTGTATTTAACGATTATTTTAAGGCACAGTATGATTATATAATTATTACATGCACAAAGATTACATTTATTGGATATTTATCAAATGATAGTTATTTTTTTTAACAAATAGATAATATGAGTGATGTGACCATGTTCTTTTCTTGTTAGAGTAGGACATGCTTACCGTATTTTGTATATCATTATGTATGTCATTTTAAAAACAAGTACAAAGGTAAGTTTCTAATTTTGTTGGTAAAGCTACTCATAACAGCTAGGAATCAACAACATGAGTTGTAACAGAACTTAATATAATTTTTTGAACATTTATTACAATATTTTGTGAAAACCTAGATTTTCAGTTTAAAAAAATATTAAATTATAACAGTACAGGATTTATTATATTAGGGCACATTTAAGTTAGTTAATGAAAGCAGGACATTTTTGCCTTAGTCAAATGAAAAGGAGACTAAAAACCTGAAACCCTATTTAAATCATCATTTCAAACTCACTAAAAACAGGATGTATGTGAACAATAGATACAAGTGATAGTTAGACACATTAAAATTTGAAGTTAGATTATATTTTATATTTGCTTCATACTTGAATATTAAATTTGCACACCGTAATATGGTACAATATGCTTCAAAATCCTTATAGCAACTTTTTAACATACATATTCAACAAAAAAAATAGATTTCATTTAGTTAAAAAAAACATTCTTGTTTTGAAGCGAGAAAGATAAGAACTACATATATGTGTTCAAGTCTATAATGAGAAATCACCAGGCACTAATGAAGGTAGCCAGTAAATTTACCTTTGCTCGAGGCCTAACCTCCCAGCCGTAGGTTGGCAACGCAACATTACCACCTTTGGTGTCTCTACGCAGCGTGAATTTCTTGCCATCAGCAAATCCGTCTGCTTGTTTGCCTTCCAATATCATAAAAAAATACCTTCGCCAGCCCCTGGTCCCATCCTTTGATGACATCACCTTTTCCTAAAGTAAACTTGAACGGCTGACCACGATCTCGTGAAGAGTCAAATTGTTTGCCATTTTGTAAAGTCCCAGTGTAATGTACTACAACAGTTTGTCCAGGTTTAGGATAAGTCGAACCTATAATTACAGTTACGTGGTGTTAATAATCACATTGTAAATATTATGTAAAAATAAGCTACAAAATAGTAAGTAACCATTTCCCGGCGAGATAGTTTCTATATCAACACCCATTTTTTTACACTTAGGAATTTGAGAATAGGTTATGGAATTTGTTCTATACGAAACAAATTAAGAACTATTCTTCCAATATTTACATTCAAGTGTTTTTAAGAATTAAGGTTTGTTACAAATAGCAAATAAAAATAGCTCAAAGTCAAAATGAATTTAGGAAGTAAAAACTGTCACCTCACTTGTCAAAAAAAAAAATTGGCACTTCTGGCGCCGGCTAAGACCTTTAGGCTATGCTGCCACGTCTACCATGTAAATTAATTATTATATATTTTTTTAATATAGTCGCAGTCATTTCAGGATCTTGAGATGGTCTTGTGGAAAGTGGTGGCCTCATCACTCAATCTTACTTAGTGAGAACTGAAGAACTCTTGAATTGAACTGGCTTCGTTTAACGAATGTGAATTGTTGTGAATGTGAATGAATGTGAATTTGCACGCCTAATGGGCTTAGATAAGAGCACCTAATATTTATATTGGTAAACACAATTGTAACCTTATCTGCAAATAAAGATGAATTGAATTGAATTGAATTGAATTGAGAAGCCAGTTCAATTCAAGAGTACTTCAGTTCAGTAACAAAGTTCGTTACTCAAGCTCATCAAATGAGATTTGACAGGAAGGAAATACACTATTCACTTATTTCTTTAATTTTTTTCATGATTATTTTTTTGTGCACCTTCATTGAACTAAATTGTACAAAATGCCACCAAAATTTACTAATATCACTCAATAAAACCATGAAATTCAACTTATGTATTCAAATTATGCAAAAGTTACCACCATCTTCTTTCTTGTGGTGCTAAATGTCCCTTTACCTTTTGGCCATGCTGCAACATTTGTCCATTACTATGACCGACTAAGACCTTTAGGCCATGCTGCCACCGTTAACATATTCATAAATTATTTTTCTTGTATCAATTATTATAGTCGTTATAAAATATTTTATCTTGGTAATTATAAAATTAAAACAGAGAATCCTAAAATCGTCTTCTTTCACAGTGGCTCCAAAACGTCCACTATTATGTAGAATTATTTTTATTATTACTTTTTGTTTCCTTTTATTTTTATACCAGTTTTGTATTACGTTAACTTAATCGAGACCTTGAAATGATTTTGTATACAGTGACTTATGGCTATTAAAAAGAATTTATTTTTATGGAAGACATGGCAGGCATAAAGGTCTTAGCCAGCCCCAGAATGGGACAAATTAACAACTAGTAAGAAAGTTTTTTGGTGCCATCGTGATAAATGATGGTCGTATTTTTTTGTAGTTATTGAATTTTGTGTAAATTATGAGTAAAATTAGTAAATTTAGGTGGGAACTAGTTTAATTTTGTTCAGATAAAGTGCAGAAGCATAATATTAATGAAGAAAATATTGTATCGTGTATTTTACTCGCTGCTGACAAAGCTCACTAGATGAGCTTGAGTACCGAGACCACCGCTTTACTCAAGACCCTGACATAACTTTGAATATTATACCTAACTAATGACTGTTATTAAGAATTAATACGTAAAATTGGCAGCATGGCTTAAAGGCATTGACCATACATCCCAATAGACGCCGCATATAAGGCAACTCGGTTCTGTCAACACATAAATGTAATTGTTCTAATGTAGCTTATTAATTAAAAAGATATTAACAGTAACAACAGTTAATTAAGATAGTAACAAAGAGTAAAGTAACTGTCCATAAAGGAAGTATCGACCAGGTTTGTGACCTGTAAACATTGTTGCATTATTGTATTAAAAATAAAAAGTAGATTTAAAATGACTGTTTGTTCAATTAAATGGTAAGTACGGTAAAGCCAGCCGCACTTCAAATTACCGAAAAGATAGTACAACTATCCGTAGGTTAATTAAAAATAATAACATTCATAATTACATTTTGAATTATTTGACGTTTATCGCAGTTCATCATATACTGGTCAGTCATTGTTAGATGCGGGTTTATATCTTTTTCTTACACGTCATGTGAATTCAAGCTATCACTTTCGTTTGCATACAGCTAGTGATAGACTAATGAGCAAATTTATTTTACCGATATTTTCATCGATGTGAAACATCTATAGGCTCACGTAAAACACGTATATATATACAGTCTATATGCTATAGTGTGTACGGTGTAACGACGCGTCGCCATGCGCAATCGACTATGCGATTATCTCCTATCGTAATATTTTATTTTATCATTAAAATCTATTTAATTCCTATCACAATTTGTTATTTTTTGCATATTAAGTACTTTTACAAAATAATGTCGATGCTTCACATCTGCTAAGCGTCCCGTGACGGTTCACATTTTTTATTTATCCCGAATGGGATACTGGTGTTGTACCGGTATTGTATGTAGGTATTTATGTATTTTATCGATAAATTTAAGCACTGACAGAAACAATAAAAACTTCTTACACTCTGTACTTTTGAGTTGGCCTCTGAATATTTACTCTTTTTCATGATAGAAGTCAGCGACCAAGCACACGGCTTGTGACACTGTCATTATAGCGGCAGGAATGAGTAAGGCGGTGGATAGCTACCCGGGGAAGTCGCTGCACACCACTGTATCACCAGTGATCTTGTTGACAATTACCTGATTTACGTGTGCTCGCCTCTTTCGAGGTTTCTGGCAGAGGGGCAAATGATCTATTTTAGTCAGCGGACCCGGACCAACACAATAGAAAACTGAACATCTGCGGTAAGGGGCGCTGCATTTGTTATTGAATAACTAATAAATAGCCGATTTTATTGAATTCTTTTAAGTTAGGTGGTTATCTGGGTGACATAAATTCAAGATTGGTTCCGATAGGCTATGTTGCGGTCAGTATGTCATAAAACTTTCAAAGGGCGGGGACACTTTTAAAACTAATTTGTTTACAGTATTTCAACGATATTCTGTAGTTCAGGTGGGAATTACTCGAATGAATAAAAACAATTCAATTTGATAAGTATGTCTTTTATATCAAGTATCCACAAGATCATAAAATGACCACAGAAAATAAAAAATCTAATTTGGTTTAAAGAAACCAGACGAAGGAATTGGTTTCCGAATTTCAAATTCCAAATACAGTGAATTAAATCTCAACATTTTGCAGAAGATTGTCTTATACACTTTACGCCCCTGTTGCCTCATGACAATGCTAGACCATACCTCACAACAGACGGCTTCATCAAAGCAGAGCATCAGAGCATCAAATGAAATGTAAAAAACATGGACCTTAACCTAACTGCAACGGATTATATTTTTTTTCGAAAAAATCTGTTTCGATGGACCAGTCCAAACCACGTCCAAAGATTTTATTGGTTCCCGTTCGAATGATTTTTTTCTAGAGGGATCAATGAATTACCTATGAGATGGCAAATGTGCATAGGAAACAATGGTTTATACTTTGATTAAAGAAATATATTACATTAAAAATATTCGACTTATATATTCCTTCCCTACAAAATGCCAATTACAGATGTAAGAACCTAATATATGCAAGTACGGATATTACTCTCAACCGCGAAAATTTGTGACCATGAGACGTTGAGTTACTTAGCTGCGATGTGACTTGCAATAACAAATTGCGATATAATCCGTTACAATGTCGTACTTCATAAAATAAAAGGCATATCGATAAAATGTATTGTTCGTATTAAATATGTCTCATCCCTAATCTTACATATCTGTTTATGAAAATAACGCGTTGTCGTTGGGGCGTATTACATTGTCAATATTATCATGATCCTAATATCGCGATATCGCAAGTATTGAAATGGGCTATTACATTTGTCAATAATATCATCATCAGTATACAATTGAAAGTACTAGAGTGAAGTTGTGTTTCACATTCGATTCAAATTGACTTAATCCGAATTCTACATGGATAACAGCAGAAAAGCAGCTATACAATAATACTCTTATTAACATTGAAATCTAAAGAGAAGAAAAAGTGCCGGACTCCTTTGCAGAATAGACCATATGCCTTTCGGCCAGTCAGCCCGTAAAAGGCGAGCATAGGATTACCGACACTAACACCGTGACATCGTACTAGGTAATAGAGTTTCGCAGCAACTCGTTCGGATTGGTACCACCGCC
>NJDC01004306.1:0-18534 GCA_002245475.1 Calephelis virginiensis
GGTTTTTATGATTTTAAGTGAATAGGTCAACAACAAACTCTGTACTTTCATAAATCTATAACTATTAAATAAATATTGTTTATTGTTTTCATTGCAACTTAATGCAGTATAATATATTATGTCTATACTTATAATATCTTTAATATATCTACAATACAAATTGTATTCTAAAGATTTTAATTGTCTGGTAAAAACTAAATCGTTGTATTTTTTTTACCCTGTAAAGAAAAACAACTTTCATACATGCTCTCATACCCTCATTTATGCGTGTATGCTATGAGCATAACATTTTCAAGTGACAGATACTTTTTATTATTTGTGTACATTAATAGTAGCTTACATACCGATTTTCCAGTCCTTGCCCGTGGTACTACCAGTTGTACCACGGAAATTATTTTTTGCCCATAGTGCTACTGTCCGGTCTGGTAGTACCAAGGGAGATTTCGCATTACCCCTGGTGCTACTTAAAACACAGATAGTGCCTGATTTATCAAATGAAACAGATATCATTATATTTAGCTTACAATATATACACTGTCGTATGTTCATATATATATATGACAGAGCAAAACAAAAATAAAACAATGAACTCGCTTAATATTTATTTAATTCATTAATATAGCTATCGTAATACAAGTTCAGGGGGTCGTAT
Organism: Calephelis virginiensis; assembly: GCA_002245475.1. NCBI lineage: Eukaryota > Metazoa > Arthropoda > Insecta > Lepidoptera > Riodinidae > Calephelis > Calephelis virginiensis. The sequence goes on from NJDC01004306.1 coordinate 653, forward strand.
ATTTGTCGCAATATCTGAGCTTCGGTTGGGAATAGTACCTCTATGTCGCCATGGAAGATTTTCTTGATTACCTTTAACTCCAGGCTACATGTAATGCAGGTGTTCGCAACGTCATACATGATACGGCCTGGAAATAAAATACATATGTATACTTTAAACGGAAGGTTCCCAAACTTATTTCATATAATGCCCACTTTCAAAATCAGTTACTTTTTAGCGCTGCCACGTTTTTTTTCACGTCAAAAACTTCAATAATAACATACTTGTCTCGCCTGGATTTTAAAACTACCAATTTTTTCTGGCCCCCTTACTGCCCCCTCTAGGCTTCTAGAGCCTACAAGGAGGCATTATCGTCCATTTTAGGAAAGACTACAAAAACCCTCGTTTTAGAGTAACTAAACGTCGTGCTTTTTTGTTACATAAATTTTGACATTTATTTAGCATATCACAGTAAATTGTCAAGAATTTTTATTCATATTCAAAACTAAATGGTGTGTATGTAAGGATTTCATTATGTATAAACTTTTTAAATAACTTCTGCATATTTCTATTTTATGTAACAAAGTGTTGATTTTCAAATTACTTCAACAGTGGAAGGTAATTCAAGAAAAATGTAATTTAAAAGAAATTATTAAATCAGAGGTTGCAGCTACGGTGAAAAATTAAGTAAGACCAAAGCGAAATAATGATCAAAGAATTCGTGATATTGAGGTTTATAACGCAAAATTTGTACTACATTTTCTCACTGTTGCGCCGTCACGGCTAAATAGCTGGACTGTTTTTGATTAAGTTTGGTACACATATGCTTAGTTAAATACTTGATTTAAAACATACTTAGTATTGACCAGCATAGTATAATGATCATCAGCTCATTGGATGAAAAGTAAAGCAGGGGTGAGAGGCCAGCTTGTAATGTAAGGCATCTTTTAGCTTTGTTTAGCTGAAAGATGCCTTTCTTTCTTAAAGACAGGACTTTGCAGTCTATATTATATTTGTTAAATTTAATGGTGGTGGAGGTTCAGTGGCTTAAGACAGGGCCGACATCGATGGAACTGCAATACTTGACTACATCCAATAGTTGTCTCCTACCAGCAGGTGATCTGGCAGATCTTATGATAAAAAGAAAAATAAATGTTTTTATTGGTAACACTTACTCTTTAGGCAAGCAGTGGCCTTGGTGCAAGGTCCCATGTTAATATAGCAATATAGGTCTTGCCTGATACTTGCAACGCTTTTTAGGTTTTGCTCGTAAATATAATAATATTTTTGACACGAGTTAACTTCATAGCTATGATGGGCGAAAGTCAGTGCTATAAATGATAGAAATAATATGATGATTTTCATTTTGATTTTGCTCAATTCTGAAATTTAAAAAAAAAATGAATTTTTAACAACTTAAAAAAAGTGTCTTCACGACCATTTCCAGGGAGAGGTAGGCGCCCTTTGATTAGCCAAAGACACTAAGTCAATAATGTGATAGGTGGCAAACAGACGGGCACATATCCAATCCGAGCAACGTTATTTTTACTCGAAAATTGAACACACACATTTAATTTTTTGCACGACCCGGGAATCGAAACCGGGATGTTAAGAAATCAAGTCCAACAACTGGAACTCAAGACCATAATGGCGATTTATTAATTTAAGCACAATAAAATTGCAAAATTTACCACATTACATCAAAAAGTGTGTTTGTGAATTTTACATAGTAATAGTTTGTATGACCAAAATTGAAGTGTTCTTTTTCCTACTTTCCATAGAAATTTCTTGTCTCATCTCCTTGTGGGATGTCAGTTCATACCTTCTTTTAAAGTGGGACTATTAGACTGTTAGGTGATGTGTAATTGGACGTAGTTAAGCAGAAAGGATCCAACCCACATGAACACAAAAATTGAGTGAAACATACTTAAGAGGTCGTAAAGCTCTATACTTTCGTTTAGTTAAAGAGTCTACAGATAAACAAAGCTATGACATTTGTATAATCATTAGATACCAACCCATATAATATACGGCCAGTACGTATTAACAGAAATTAGCTTCTAAGTCAATTATCTCAAAACTAGTTAGATGTGGATTTGATCCTTTTTGCTTAACTACATCCAATTGATGATGTAATAAATACTAAAACGAAGTTATTAATCAGAGTCAAACTCCAAGTAACAGACTCCAATTATTTGATGATTATTCCCACCCACATACATTTTATCAACATCTCGCTACAATAACCCACTACTATCACTGGTCGTCTATGGTAGATAAAAGGTACATGAAAATTTGTCTAACTCAGCAATCTATAATCGGATTATGATAACATTTATAAGGAACTTGATTCCTGACCTACATTTTCAAGAATAACCGAAATCGGTTCGTCATTGGCTGGCTAACCGCGTAAGAAACATACAAAAAATTAAAAACGAATTGATATATTCTTCTTTTCTTGGAAACACTGAAAAATTTATGTATTAGTTTCATTTATTTTATTTTACTAATAATTACAACACAATTGCTTTATTTTTTGAGGACAGAATACAGTTTTTGTTATTTACACAAAGTGAAATGCAATCTTGGAAATATAGCTAACTTAGCAGCATCCTTGTGATATTTGACGCAAATGAAAGAAATTATTAAAAAAATACAAAAGGAGTTGTTATATAGCCCTGATGATGCTTGTATAGTGAAACCGGTTGGCTAAACCATAAAAATAAAAAATAATAAAATATATTGTGGAAAGTACAAGTGTTTCTAAGTAAATTGCATCAAATACAAAAGCGTTATGGGATTCCTGATTCAGCCAGGGCATGAGATTTTCATTAGGTACATAATCATAATATTTAAAAAAAATTGAAAGTATTTGAGCTATTTAGATGAATCTAAAAGTACATAAATATTATACAATATATTTTGAACCTACAAAAACTACTTCTTTAGATTATTTTTGTGAAACCTGAAAGTTTCTCAACTTGTACCTTTGACACAGATATTTTTTTGACGATATTGGAAGGCAAACTTAGGCATAAGGCGTAAGAAATTCACGCCGCCTAGTAATAGTGACACCATAGGTGGTAATGTTGCGTTACCAACATGAGGCCAGGATGTTAGGCGACAGAAATAGGTAAGGCAGTGGTACCAGTCTGGGCGAGTCGCTGCAGAACTCTGTTAACTAGGTACTCAGATGTCACGATGCTAGTGACGGTAAGCCAATGCGCGACTTTTACGAGGTGACTGGCAGGAAGGTGGATGGCCTGTTTGTAAATGAGCCCGGACCAACACGGGAGAAAAATAAACTGGAGAGGTAGAAATAAGGTAACTGAGATGAATTATAAATAGTCATGACTTCAGCATGTATTAATGTTTCAACTATAAACAATGATTTTATTTTGAAATGAAATGAAATTTATTTATTTGCGGAATACGTGAGGTAAAAGACGTTAGCAAATTTTATTTTTTGTGCAAGATAAGAAGTTATGCCATCTATCGCAAAACTCAGACAATTTTCCTTTTTTTAATAGTCTAGTCTGTATCTACCTACTACTTTTTATTTCAAACAAATATTGAATAAAATCTTAATTTTCTATCTGTTAAAAAGGTAAATAGTAGACATTGTCTTACAAGGATCCAGATATATTCCTAAGCCTATCAGTTACCAGCCAAAGTCATGATGATCCGAATTCCATATTAGCCAAGTTGCTATTTAGGTAGGATTAGATAAATTAGAATCTAGGTAGGATTCAAAAGCTGTAAAACTACTCTTGTATTTTACGAAGTGGCACAGTTCGGGTCACGTACAGAGTTTTCGGATTCTGTTCATTTATATATTTGCCTATGATAACGCTTTACTTTCACCAACATCTTAAAAAATGTTTCCGACTGATAAATCGATAGTGAAATTATTAACTCTTTTTTTTAGTTAATTGAAAACAGTAATTCCATATTACAAAAAAAATCTTTAAAGTCATTAAAATAGAAATAATATGATATTCTCACCTTTTCTCCAGGACGTGTTTAGCCTGAATGTTAAGTTATCCTGATAATTTCTCATTTTATACTCTTCGGGCAAGTATCTGTAGTTCTGACCTACAATTCAATAATAAATTTTAGCAATAAATAAATTAGCGTTATTTTAATAAGTTTAATAAAGATGGTTAATGTCGCTTACTAATGAAGTCAAAAAGGCGGATAATATTTTAAGGGATATAGTAGTCCACCTTAATACAACTGACCTTGCAGACTAGTGTGCGGAATATAACGTACTTATTTTTTCATTATTTTTTAAAAGGATGTTTACCTACGACTTTGTCATCGTGGAAAAAATATACAGAAGAAATTGTATATTTCTGGGATAGCCAATCAAGGCGTATTTGACTAAGTTCAACTTGATTTTCATAAAAGTTCCATTACTCTGTTACAGTCCTATGAGGATTGATTTTTTTTCAAAAACCGTATATCCTTAAAAACGTAACAGATAGACTTTTATCAAACCAAAGCGTAACATACAGACTTTCGCATTGATACTATTGGTCTGAATTATAAAGACTATAAACTATACTTTCTCGACAAGTATTAAACGGGATTATATTATGGGAACTTCCTACAAGCGTTTACACAAACACACAAACACACACACACACACACACACACACACACACACACACACACACACAAATGTAGCACAGACGAGGCCTTCAAACTGTTTTCCATATATGGCTTTTATTGCGTCAGGCACAATAACTCCGTTAATGTATACATACATATACATATCTTTACGCCAAGTCCCTTACTAGTTAGGCAGATAGTATCGAGTGCCAGACCTTACGATCCTGACAAACCTGTCTGGCTTCCTTCACTTTAATTACCCTTTTCATTCAAACTCGCCGGTTTCGGATCGTGAAAGGTCAGCCTTGGTCTTCCCGGGTACCTAAATCCCTCTATTTTCGCATTGTATATCTGCTTCATCAATCTTTCATCTGTGATTCTTTCCACATGACCGAACCAGCGGAGCGTGCCCTTTCGCATTTTAACACCAACACTTTCTTTCAATCCCACTCTTTCTCGGATCTCACTGTTGCGAATGTGGTCACCGACGTTACGCCACAGATTTTCTGTAGCGCTCTTATTTCGACCGCATTTATCCTACTTTCATGCTCTTTCTGAGATACCCAACTCTCGCTTCTATACAAAAGCGTTGGGATAAGCACAGAATTATGCAAAGCGAGTCTAGCTTATTAACTCGAAACCTCGCTATGAAATAGCTTAGACGTCGCTCCATTTACACTATTACCTGCACACACTCTCCTCTCTACATACGCGGTGTACCTTCCATCCCTGCTAAAAGCGCAACCCCAAGATATACAATTTCATTCACTTGCTCCAGCACTACATCATCAACTAAAACTCTTACATCCGTTCTGGTTACGTCTCTTTCAAACACCATTATTTTGGTTTTCATCGCATTCAAATGTAAGCTTCTTTCTTTACAATCTCCTTCCATAACTGTGACCAGTGTTTGCCTGTGGTGTAGAGCCCAAAAGTACAGCATCATCTGCATAAAGCAGGCAGTTCACCACTTGATCACCCATACGCATTCCCACATTCAATGATCTTAACCTTTAAAGACATTTGTCTAAATATAAGATAAAAAAGCGTGCTGATAACATCCAACCCTGCTTGACGCCAATATTAACATCAAACCAAGGCGATATGTTGCATCCACCCGCACGCATGCTTTACAGTCTAAACACATTGACTGCACCGCAAGCAGCAGGGACCCGGCTATCTCACAATCTGGCAAGATGTCCCAAAGTTCTTACGTACAACCCTATCAAACGCTTTTTCGAGATCAACAAAACCGCAGAAAACCCCCTGACCCACAGCCAGATGCTTCTCTACAATGTTGCGGAGCGAAAACACTTGATGTGTACATCCTCTTCCGACTTGCAACCACCTTGAGTCTCCCAAAATGTTCCATCGGACATCCCTTGCATCCTCCTTTCAACTATTTTTCCATACACTTTTGATGCTAAATTGATCAAACTAATGGCCTTGTAACTTGTACAGTCCATGCGTCAACCCTTGCCTTTATACAAAGGCACGATGACCGCACGTCGCCAGTCTTCGGGTACTCTGACGGTCTTCCAATATTTGTTACAAAGAACCCAGAAAGAGTTCAGGACGGCAGGACCACCAAGTTTGATCATCTCAGCTGTAACCATATCTACTTCCGCAGCCTTACGATATTTCATACTTCTTATCGCCCATTCAACTTCTTCCATCATAACGCCTTCAGGTGCCTCCGCTATTTCCGAGTCGTTAGAGTACTCGGACCCATCGGCAGCATCTTGGGCATATTCATAAATATCTCCATAAAATTCACTCCACCGTTTTAACACGTCATGCGTGTAAGCAAGCAAAGCTGATTGAAATTGAAATACTATTGATTATTTAATACAGAACAGCATATTATGTCAAAATTTGAAAAAATAACATGACAATCCTGTTGCTTCAATGAATTTTACACTGTAACTGTCATTAAGCCCAGATTTATCAAGTAGGCCTAGTTTATTGTTATAGTTTTCGTTGTAGTCTCAATGACAAGCAAGTCGTTGCCGAAAATAATAAAATGTCGTTCACGAAATGACATTTTTTTAAATAATAATCAGGAGCACACTATGAATAAAAACATACGAGGAGTCGAAAAAAGATATCAAATAATTATAATATCAGTTTGATATATTATTGTACACTTTCTATCATTGGCGCTAGGTGAAACTCATATAAAAATTATTATCCTATTAAATTCATTGATTTATTAGAACGTATAATATACTCGTATATATATTATTAGTACTTTTTTGGTGTGTTAGTGCAAGAGTTAAAATATTAAAAGCTTGAGTTGTTGGGTAATTATCTTCATTTCTATTTTAAAATCACGTTTTGTTTTGTTGACTAAGTTAACTTTATAATTAGTGAGCTAAACTTATTTCAGCAAATTTATCTTTGCCCTAGAGGACAAAGGTTTTCTTCCATATTTTTTTGTCACTCATGTATGTTACTATTTTTCCCCGTGTTGGTCCGGTCTCTTTTATAGAATAGACCATCTGCGTTTCTGCTAGGAAGCTCGTAAAAGGCAAGCATAGGATTACCGTCAGTAACACCGCTACATCCTACTAGGTTGTAGAGTTTCGCAGCTACTTGCCCGGATTGATACTACTGCCTTAGTTATTCCTGCCGTCGTAAGGTCTAATGCTTGCCGTTGACGTGTTCCGGGTTGGAGGGTAAGGTAGCCGGTAAATTTACTTTTGTTCGAGGCCTATCATCCTGGCCTCAGGTTCGCAACGCACCATTACCACCTTTGGTGTCTCTAGGCGTCGTGAATTTCTTACCATCAGGAAATTCTGCTTGTTTGCATTCCATTATCGTAAAAAAACTTACGTAACTAATTCTTACGAGAAAACTTTCCTAAAGCTTTAAAGTAAATGTTTTGTCATTAAGGACCGTTTCTAGAGATCAACATTTCGTTATTTAATAATCTTTAAAAATTTAACATCTATGTAACATAATTTGTAATATTCAATCTTTTTTTTAAAATAGTAGTATGGTATTAATTTTATGGTAGTAAAACTGTACCGGAATCTAGATCAACCCCTTTTTTTATTTTTTATTTTTCAAGCCGAAAAGTTAAATTAATTGAATTTAAATTAAGTATTTAAATTAATTGAATTTTAAACATTCAAAAGATATTGAAGTGAGCTTCTTGCTGCGTTTATAATGTCGTTATTTTTGAATGGAAATACTGTTATCTACGTTAATGGCTTAAAAAAAGTGTGTGTGTACTTATATACACGCGTTAGAAGTTATACTTCTTCGGCGTAATCAGATAAAAATCTTTTTTCTTCTTTGTTTCTTTAGGTTTTGGCCTTCACGTTAGTATTTAACCATTAGTCAAGTAGAAATTTGCATAAAATTTTATATCAATTTCAATTAATTTTAATTAGTCATCAGTCTTAAGTCGTCAGGAAATCATGTCAGGCTCTTGGGTAAAGCGGTAGCCTTATTACACAAGCTCATGAATGAGATTTGGCGGCAACGAGGAAATACACGATACGCTAATTTCTTAATGATTATTTAATTTTTGCACTTTCACTGAACAAAATTGTACAAAATGCCACCAAAATTGACTAATTTCACTCAATATCAACACGAAATTCAATAATTATGAAAAAACTTCGAACATCTTTTCTCTCGATGGCGCCAAACCCCAAAAATCTTTTTGAGAACTAAAATGTTATCTATAGCTCACTTCATAGCTCACTTCATTATGTCGGTTTTTCGTAACGGTGTGCGCGCGCATCGTAAAAATTTACCCTCATCATTTTTTCCTAACGCGCCAAAAGAAGTATAACTTCAAAAATAAAACATCTCCTTTTTCATTTTATGCAAGTAAGCTAATGGCATATTACCCTATCATGTACTAATGTGCGTGAATTCAGAAATAAGAGAGATTAGTTATTTAGAAAGTACTTGGATCACATCACTACATAGTATAAAACAAAGTCGCTTCCTCTGTCCGTATGTCCCTTTGTATGCTTAAATCTTTATAACTACGAAACGAATTTTGATGCGGTTTTTTGTAATAGTTAAAGTTGTTGTCTATTGTTTTCCCGAAGAAAATATCCCATTTATTCAAATGCCAGAATTTCATTTGCCCGAATTTTTGTTTGCCCGAATGTCATATTGACCATAATATAATTGTGACATACTCTTCTTAGCCCTAAAATTAGTTTCCATAAAGATACGAGTGCCATATGTATTGTTATCCATTTAATCAATTGCTATAATATTGTTCAACAGAATATTTAAATGCCTTACAAAATTTTGTATTTGCAATAAATACAATGTAAATTGTAATAAACATATCACAGTACGATTATGTATCTCTAATAAGATTAAGTTACAAGTTGTAATAATAAAATCGAATAAAAGTAAGATTACATATTATAATTGTTTTTATTTCTAACACCTATTTATCTAGTACTTATTTAAACGACCAATGTCACTTCCGTTCAAATTTAAGCTAACGTCTTTGTTGTAAAAAGCGATTAGATTTCTGGCACTTTTTGGCACTTTTAAACCTATTGATCATGTAGTATAAAAATAATTTATGTTCTTTTTCTAGAAGTTCTTTTGATAGTAAATGATGTTATGGCTTTTGGTAATACCGCTTACAATCATGCTAGCAAATGATATTATTGAAATTGACTTTATGGGAAACAAAGTTTCTAGCATACAAAGTCATAAAATGAGTATGACATATGAAATTGTGAGAAACAATATTATGTCTGTTGACCATTAGAGCAGATGAAATTATGGCAAATGAAATTCTGGCAAGCGGGTGTACCCGAGATAAAGTGAATGGAGAGGAAGGTTTATATGTATATTTTATAACCGTGCGAAGCCGGGGCAGGCCGCTAGTTTATTATAAACTAGGCTAGACTAGTCACTAGTCAGTAGTGCGTAAACAATCTGAGCCTTGAATGACCCTCGTATGGGTTGTGTTGGGTCGGGTACCTTGTATAGAATAGACCGTCTGCATTCCTGCCTGGCAGCTGGTAAGAGATGAGCACAAATGGGTCATTAGTGAAAAGACCACTGGTCGTAAGAGTATCTACTAGCGGTGTAACCAGCAATTTGCCCGGGGAAGGGATGTACCGCCTTACCTATTCTGCTGTCATAATCACAACGCCATGTTAAGGTCCGGTGGGTAGGATAACCAGTAAACTTGCACAATACGTCTGACATCCCGGTCACAGGACATCGACGCACCTAAAATGTTTATGGTGCACGGTTATGTATTACAGGAAAACCGATTGCTTGTTCGCTGTCATATCCCATGAAAATACCAAGTTTTTCTAGTAATCTACAACGGAAGCCAACAATGGCGAAAAACGTAACATGTCAAAGAAAAATAGAAAAGTTATCTATCATACGGTAAAAAATAAAAAAGGTTTACATTTTTAAGGCTTTTTTCTTGATACTTGATACTTTTTGATGAAACTAGTTATTTTATTAACCGACTCCAAAAAAGAAGAGGTTATTAATGCGTCTGTTTATCAGTTTTTGTATATTTCTTGGTTTTTTAAAAAGTGTTTCATATAAATTTAATCATGATCCTAGAAGTAAAAAAAAGTGAGAGTAGTAAAACACAGTGGTTTTCGAGTTATATTCAATAACGATTTTTTTTGTACCTCGATCATAAGACATAGATATTTCGATGTTGTGGTAAAAAAATGGAGTCGGATGTTTATAGTGTTATTGTGCTTAAATTTTTATTATAGTATAATTATAATTTAACTACCATGGTAACATTTATATTATTATATTATGAACTAGCCGATCTTAACGACACCTAACAGTTTGTGCAGGAAAAATTTAGTTATTTTTCAACATTTTATTCTAAATTGAATATGAATATAGATTTATTTTTCATACAGACTTTCATCATTGTTGGGTAAGGTATTTTTTTGAAGTTAAAATATTAGTATGGTTTGGATTTGAGATGAAGTCTAAAAGCACGGTTAAAATTACCTAGGTAGGTAGGAGTCGGGGCACTCAGCACTCGATACTCTGTGCCTACCACGCCAGAAACTTGGTGTGAAGATATTGGTTTTTGACATTAGCATTAGCATTTGCCTATCAAATATGTCAAATAGAAATTTTCATCAACCCGATTTAACAAAATAGTTCTTAACCTGACCGCGGTTCACATAGAATCATCTGGTAAGTAAACCGATCATAAAGTGTTCCACCGTACGTTTCACCGTGTTGGTCCGGGTTCCTTTGCAGAATAGACCATTAGCCTTCCTGCCAGGCAGCTCGAAAAAAGCGAGCATAAGCTTACTGTCATTAACACCTTGACATCTGACTAGATGGTAGAGTTTCGCAGCGATTCACCCGGATTGGTACCACCATAACGTCAATACGTGTTCCGGTTCGGAGGGTAAGGTAGCCGGTAAACTTACTTTTGCTCGAGGACATCCCGGCCTCAGGTTGGAAAAGCACCATTACCACCTTTGGTGTCTCTAGGCGGCGCGAATTTCTTACCATCAGGAAATCCGTCCGACTTGAAATAAAAACAGCAATCTTGTGAAGTGTTTTAAAATTAGAATAGGCCAACAAAAGTTACACAGGCGAGAAACGTTGGTAAAGAAATTATCGCGTTTTCTGTACTAGATCTGTACTGGATTCAACTTGAAGAACAAAAAAGTGTTAGTGCTCAGTAGTATTCTACCATTTGTTTACCCTGGGTTTCAGAAAAAGTTCGCGAAAGACGACCCAATAGTCGCATTCTCCTACACCATGATAACGCTTCTAAAAAGTACATCTCGTCACTCATGCTGCGCATAGCTCCGACCTAGCACCTTGTGATTTCTGTATTTTCCGCAAAATCAAATATTTGATGGAAGTTTTTTATTTTACCAACTCCAAAAAGGTCCTCCTGTTTTATAAAATGGTTCGATCGCATGAAAAAATGTTTGAAATGTAAAGGAGATTATTTTAAAAAGGAATAAACATAATGTTTTGGTCATAACATGTTGTTTTTTTAAGTTACGCTAAACTTATAGTGTGACCTACGTATAACCCAATTTACATTTTGACTTATACCCTTCTGCCGTGGCTCCTATGCGAGAAGGGTATAAGTCCAAGTCCTTGGGTGAGCTTTGAATGCTGTTTTGTTGTGGTTAAGATAATTTTTAGATACATAATTTTTCAATTTTAGGATTACCATAGTGATAATTACTTTGGTATTAGAACTATTGTTCAAAATTAATCGGGATTTGTTGAAATTTTTTTTTAATTTTAGTGCTATTGGTTGCCTGTACCTATTTTTTAAAAAATATCTTTATTGTACAGAATTCTCTCTTCTGCAGTTTTATTGTATGTATATAGATATATAGGTAATATCTATCAAATAATTTATGTTACAAGTCAAACCTTAGCGCCCTATTTTCATAAAATTGTAAAATAGTTTTTGTCGAGTCTCCAAAACCGGCGTGTTTGTATGAAAAGGGTAATGGATGTAAAGTAAGCCAGACCGGTTAATCAGGATCGTGAGGTTTGACACTCGATATTCTCTGCCTACCTCGTAAGAGACTAGGCATGAAGATATGTGTGTATGTGTAGTTTTTTTTTATTTGCATTTAACACTCATAAGCCGCAAGAACAAAATTTAGATGCAGGTAATAAAATAATAATAGAACAATAATAACATAATTATATAAACCCATTAAATCAAACAAGATGATAGAGATATTTATATATGCAAATTATTAGACATTAAATGATCTGATGACATGATATTTTCACATTTAAGATTTTTGCACATTAAAATAGATTTATAGATTGAAACTACTTTTAAAGGAGAAGAAGTAAAAGTGATCATTTAAATTTTTTATAGATACTACAACTTTTACCGTTTTTTAGGGTGTAGTCAAACGAGCGTATAGTAGTATTATTTAAATTATGCGCTTCGGCTATATTTGTCAAGCTTCGGAACTCCAAATTTATTTTAAAGATATCTATATAGAGTTGTTATTACATAATTAATCATTTCGCTTAAATTTAGATTAGGTCAGCCAATTTAATAATAAAAGTTTAAAGTGTAAAAAGTTTAAACCCGAATCGGATAATTTAAATAGTAGTACTATATTTATGTAAGCTTTTTGAGTAATATTTTTAAAACTCCAGATAAAACCTATTAGCAATATTACTAAGAACCATTTCGACCACGTTCGTTTTTATACAAAAAATGCGCATCACACACACAATACAAAAAATACACAATACAGACTGGTTAAACTTATAAACTAGTCATTTTCTGTCAGGGGTTAAAAATATTTATTTAGGGAATCATATGTTTATTACAAAACAGTTAAATGTTTAACATATTTTACCACATTGAGGTGTAAAAAAATTTAGAAAAAAACATACAAATTGATTACTTATTTAGATTTATTGAATATTGTTGTAAATTTACTACAAAATTTATTAAAATCTTAAACCCTAAATACTGTGAACAGCCAAGCCCTTCTTGGCAGCAGCAAAAATGTTGTTTTTGAGCAAAATTGTTTAGTTTTTGATTCTTTCGAAATGGTAATGTTTACGGTTTTATACTAAAGGACGGCCTGCAAAGGATTGCCTTATTGTGTGGTATGAACAGGTCCTCAGTATATAGCTGAATATCTGAATCCGTGACTCTTTTTTTCGCAACTAACCAGATTACGCCTGTTTGACGTCACCCTAAAAGTGAAGGTGAACAGTAAGTTTAAAATAGAAAAGAAGTTTTAAATAATTTGTATTCTACATTTCTATCAATCGTGATAACTCGCTTAGTCGATAACATAAAAAAAACTGTACAAAAAGTATGAATTTCTCCCTAAAATTGCCTAATTATAAAATTTTATTTAACTTGCAATATAAGGTCTGTTTTTTTTAGGAGTCCAATTTGGTAAGCAACAATGGCGGAACAATGACATTAGGAAGCCGAAGACAATGAATAGGGTTGGGAATTATCAAATGACCGAACGAACAAGAATGACATACTACCGTGAATGAATGATATTTATTGGTCAATACTAGTACAGTAATTGTAGTACTATATTCATAGTAGTAATATTATATAAGGGAATATATTGCCAAAACATAGTGTATAATGTATATTTAGTAAGAAAATAATGGAAGTGGTGATTAATATTTTTTTTTATGATTGCCACTGTGGTCTGGCGGTTTGGCTTCGGACTTAGCTTCTTGAGGTCCCGGGTTCAATCTCCGAGTCGGACAATAGGACAAAAGTGGAAAGTGTCTGTTTTGAGTTTTCTAATGTAAATGGCGTTGTCCGGGATTGGATCTCTGTTCAGTTGACGCCGGTTGTTGTAGTCGTTATTTTTCTAGATAACTAAATGTCACATATTACAAAAATATTACGAAAAGTTTTTTCGTGTTTAATACTATGATAGCATCACATTTTGTATAGAAAAGTAAAAATCTGACCTAAAGATCAAGAAAGGCGGCTCTACTTTAATTATAATGGCGAAGAAGACACGTTATCTGCGTTTTATTGTTTTTTTTACAATACTACAATAGGACCTGAATTCGTGAACGTCATTGTTCACTTTTACGAACGTAATAGCCATTAACCATTGTACCGAGCCAGATGTGCGCATGTATTGAGGTTGTACTATGCAAATAATAATTGTTACAAAAAATATATGGTATCACATTTTGTATAGAAAAGTAAAAACTGACCGAATGACCGAGAAAGACGGCACTACATTGAATATAATGGCGAAAGAAGTTTATTAAAATTTAATGTGTTAAAGTGGTAAATTCGAAACAGATTTTAGTGTTAAACGTTCTGCTTAGAGCGAAAAAATACTACGAACAATTCGTGTTGTATTTAGTGCATAAGATTTGTGTGAAACTTCGATATTTTTCTATGATGTGCTGTTTGTTTTCATAATTGGACTTTTAAGAAAGCAGACTACATAGGTTTACATTTGTTTTTATGAAATATCATGCTACTTTTTTATTTTGAAACTCGTTTCGAATTAATAATTAAAGCACAGTTTAATAAATGTAAATAAAAAGTTATTCTTGTTATTAAAACTATTCCATAACATAAAAAAAAAAAATTGCTTATAGGTCGTTGCTTAACTTAAAAAGTGCCCAAATTGCCAAAACCAAATGAGGTTGAAAATCCTAATATTTTTACACTCGTAATTATGTATAGGTGAGGCGACTAGACAAATGACAACAAACGATCTAAAACACCTGATACTATTTTGTATCGATATTCAAATAAATCTTGTTATGTGACAGAACAAGAATGCAATAGTACTTTATAAACTTCACTAGTGACTATTCCTTAGAATTGATTACTTGAAGTCAATATATTTTTTTGTCTTTTAAAAGACTATTGTATTATTTTCTATTAATCAACAGTTAATATCAAATAGATTGCAAAATTATAAATATATTACTCATATTTTACATATTCTCATTTTAGGGTATTTATCTCAAAATAAAGATCAAGTCAATAAATCTGAATTTTCAATGTCATAGTTCACATTTTATCTGTGCCAATAAATTTCGTTCTCCGTAAAAGTATTCGTAAATTATATGCAATATAACAAATTCGAAAAAACTTTATTGCTAAAACTATCATCTACAACTGAGGTTTATAACTATTAACATTCTACGGAATGCACAGGTATGACTGATGTGAAAAATTGTAACAAATGTAGTTTCTTACTTTAATAAAGTAAAGGAAAGTTTTTCCTTAACGAAAAAGACATTGTATATTTCGATAATTTTACTTGGCATTTGAATTCACCTTTTTGCATTGCTAGAATATCACAATCTAACATTGCATTTGATTGACTGATTTATTATATTGAATTATTTCTTAAAGTCGATTACTTAAAACCGATTGGAAGACTTTATTTTGCAAAAAAATGCCTTCTATAAATCAACATTTTAAGATCTAAACTGTTTTTAAAAAAAGGATTACAAGCTATTTATTTCAATTTCAAAACTGTTTATCGTTGCAAAAGAATCATTCAATTTATCATTCAAATGCATTCATCATTGCCCATGTCTATAAATTCCATAGACAATCTAAAGTTCTATGTGTCAAGTTCATATCGTGTTACTTATCTGTGCAAATAGATTTCAATTTCCAATATTTTTTTGCAAATTTTATGTGTTAAATTGATGAATTCGAAACAGATTTCAGTGTTAAACATACTGTAACTAAGTTTTGAATGTGTAAAACCAAAAACATTCAGTTCAGTGCGTGAGATTAATGTAAAACTTGGATGTTTTTCTATCAAGTGATATTTGTTTACCAAATTGGACTAAGGAAAAACAGACTTTATATATGTATATTTGTGCGACTAAAATTTTGCAAGTTGAATTTGATCCGCTTCCCGGTTATCGATTGTGCTGACATTTTGCATGAATATGTAAATCGGTTAACAGTAAATTATTAATTTAAGCGGCTGACCTAAACGGTGGATCCGAAAGATTGCCATATGAAATCCTAAAATCCCCAAGATCATTTTGTCGTGTTTGGGTTTATTTCATACGCCTTATTTCTCAATACTGCAGAAAATAACTTTTATAAATAATGCTTGTCTCAAAAATAATACATGTTTTTTTTTAAATATTAGGTTATTTCATCACTATGTCAATCTATGTATTTGACGAATGAAAATAAATGTCCAATGACCTATTACTGTTTTGCAAACAGTAATAGGTCACCTAAAAAAAAAGCAAGCAAATTTTGCACTCTAAACATTTTTTCAATAAAACACAAATTTATTGAGCTATTTACGAGAATCATCTGAACAATTGGTATTATTTGATATAAGATTTTAAACTTAAATCGTCGCGAATTAATAACATTTTTAATTATTTATACGGGATCCCGTATAAATAATTAAAAATGGTATTATTTGCTTAAAATTTGACGCTTTCAAAAAAAATATATAGAAAAAATGTTTAAATTAGTCAAACCACTATTATTATTGTTGAATCATTTTGAACTCCACTATCTTGGAGCATCGACCCCCAAAGTAAACGTCGACTACGTTTACTAACAAGAAGGACTTAAAATAGACGTAGTTAGAAGGTACGGGTAAATCCAAATTATCTACATTAGCCGAATGGTACCAGTGGCAGTTATCGAGTCTGAATGAGAAAAAACTAACATATTGTTTTTCCTATTTTTGGAAAATTATCAATTTTTACCGTGTATTAAATTGTATATTACTTGGAAAAATAGATGTCAAGTTTTGGCATTTTTTAAACAGACACATGCTTATTTTAAATTTCTCAATGTCATTTGGTATGACGGTCCCAGAGCTGATAAACATTTTATGGTAGATATTTATAGCGTCACACAATTGTGTTTTATATAGTGATTTAAGACCCCAAAAGTGCCAGAATGCTAAAATGTTCACTAGCTCTGCTACTACTATTATTAAATTTGTATTTTAATCGCATAAGCTACAATAGATTCAAAAGGCGACCGTAATTGTTTATTTATTTAATTGTAGCAGTAAAAAAACCGACTCAAGGGTTACTTTTTTTATAATACGTATTTTTTTTCAAACATTGTCCCCAAAATAACAATGATACTTAACACATGACGCCTATAATTAGTCCTTAAGGATGTTAATGGTGCCTCGCTAATCAGACATGATTAACCTCTCATGTAAGTATGTCAGCTAATATACTGGTGACTTTGATAATGTGTCTTGGGCAACATTGATTGATAACACGTTTACATTACGTTTCATTTACTTTGGGACTTAAAAAGGGTTAAAAAAGTTTTTTAGGATAATGACAATTATGCGAGTATTATATATATTTATGTCAAATCGCGGAGGTCATATTTATGCCAAATCCCGGTGGATATATGTAAGTCAAAGTATCTTCACGCCCTTATCCCCGAAGAGGTAGGCAGAGGCACAACCAGGGTACCCACGACTAGTCGAAGATACTAAGTCCCACTGAGCAACATTTTTTTTAAGAAAATTGGAAAAACCCAATTTTCTTTTGTTGCCCGACCCGGGATTCGAACCCGGGACCTCATGCAGTCAAGTCCAACAACTGAACCGCTAGACCACAGAGGCGACATGTAAGTCAAATCCCGGCAAATATATTTATGCTTAATCCCGGCGGATATATTTGTGCCAAATCCCGGAGGATATTTAAGCCAAATCCTGGCGAATAATTTATGCCATATTCCATCGGATATAGGCGTTCAGTGAAGTGCCAAGTCACAACTATTACAGATCTGCCTAGCTTCCTCCACATAGAGGAGA
>NJDC01004306.1:18873-29999 GCA_002245475.1 Calephelis virginiensis
CCGGAGGATATTTAAGCCAAATCCTGGCGAATAATTGATGCCATATCCCATCGGATATAGGCGTTCAGTGGAGTGCCAAATCTCACAACTATTACAGATCTGCCTAGCTACCTCCACATCGAGGGGATACCCTTTTTATGCAAATTTGAAAATTCTTTATACCCTGTAATTGAATTTAACCTTTTGTATACACATACCGTTATCACGATGAATGTTTTTGCCTATGAATATGTTTCTACGTGGTTTTCAGAACTATATTTGTAAAAAAATAATTACAACTCATTTTAGTAGGATGCTAGTGTTATATACGAGTATATTATCTTAAATTACTTATCGCCTCCATTTCCAATCGCTCAAGCAGAAGAGAAAAATGTTACTAAAATGCAGGATAAGGAGATTCAGTATCTCCAATTTCCTGTCTTTCCTGGTTGTCTGTCAGAGTTTGCTTTGAGTGGATGGACCGCAATTTGTACATGTTTTTGTAGTGACTTTTTTAATCTTGTACTTATATTGCACAATAATGAATAAATTTCTGCTGGTTGCGGTTAGAGCAAGCGATAACTATTAAATAAAAATTAAAAAAAACCCTACCAAAGAAATAACTCCCTTTAAAAAGTAGAAAAATCAGTTGATTTCCCCACTTTCAGTCCCCACAACTTTTAAATGGCTCAACCGATTTTCATCAAACATGTCTAAGAACACTCGCACATAAGTTACCCTTAATACAAAACAAAAACTAAATTGTAATCACTGCATCCGTTCGGGAGCTATGATACCACAGACAGACAGACAGACAGATACATCAAACTTGTAATACCCCTCTTTTTGCGTCGGTGGTTAAAAAATAAAACATCTTAGCACGTTAATATTTATTTAATTCTTTTACATAGTTATCATAATACAAGCCAAGGGGATCGTACATTTGTCGGAACAGCTCGAACTCAGTTGGGAATAATACGGGTATGTTGCCGTGGAAGATCTTGAAAATTACTCTGGACTCAAGGCTACAGTGACTGCAGGCATTTGCGATGTCAAACGGGATACGTTCTAGAAAAAAAATTATAAACTTTTAAGCTTGCGCTTGGAGCAATTTTGTAAAGCTTCACCGCAAATACGGATTATATGTTTTGAGAACATATTTTATATCACGTGAAAGCGAAGTTAGCTAACGTTATGTCACAAATTTTCAGTAGCACTCTTATTTCGACCGAATTGATTGATGTATATTGAATTAGTAAAAAAAGTGAACTTTCAAACTTTTCCTGAATTCCCATAAAGTAACTATGGGAATAGCACCAAATTATGCAAATTGGACTCAAAACCTCAGATAAAGAAGAAACAAATCTTTTTATTTCTAATACTCACTTTTTAGGCAAGAGCTGTACTTGTTGCAAGGTCCTAAATTGATAAAACAGTGCAGATCCTGCCTCATAATGTCTACGCTTTTCAGATTTTGTTCGTAAACGTAATTATATTTTTCACAAAGCTTTTCATAATAATTATTATGACCAAAGGTCACTGTCATCAACGACAGAAGCAATAAAATAATCTTCATCCTGATTCTGATTCAGCCTGAAACGAAATAATTACAAGTAGTAAACCTTCTTATATAAAAAAGAGTAACCTTCCCCAAGTAGCTACGATTTTGTGATATTTTATACACATTAATAAAAAATGGAAAAACACGACCGTGCAAAAGGTATAGTTGAGCTGAGAGATTCCCTTGACATTCCGAATGTTTCCATACATTGTTTTTATACCTATTGAACCAATCTTTCATCTGCTATTTCCACATGACCAAACTAACGGAGCATACTCTTTCTAATTTTTGCACCAACACTTTCTTTTTGATCTCACTGTTGCAATATGATCTGTTACATAGCTAGGCCTGGCTATCACTCTGATTTCAACTGAACTTATCTTACTCGTAAGGATTATTATATTTGATTGCCACTATTAAAAATATTTAATACTCTGAGAAAATATCTTACATCCGTCACGTCGTACTTAGTTTTTGTGTGAAATTGAGATTGTGAAATCAGAAAAGTAAATTTAAAACTAAAATATCAAATAAAACTCTCTAAAAAATTTCCAGGATCCATGATCACCTAGGTTTTTGTAAATTTTTATTGCGACAGCACGGGAAATCACAAATCGATAGTCAGTCACCTAATTTTATTTGAACGTCCATATTTAAAAAATATAAATTGCATTCAACGTGTGTATAAACATACTTTAAAGAAGATTTGTCGACCAGTGTCTAAATCTACTAGATACCGGCGAAATCACAATAATCCAAATTTCATTGTAACATACGCTAATAAACAATCAGCTTTCACAAAGTACCTAAGTGATATCTGGCCAAGAGACGGAATATTTAGATTCTGCTCGAAAACTTAAAAATGTACCTAATTTATACAAAGATTTCCTGTCAAGTCAATGGAATTGTTTAAGACAACTTTTTACTTTCACGAATTTCTAAAAAAAATCATAGTAATTAATCACTGACAAATTAAATGAGCAAAGAGTTTTAATAACACGAAATATTAATTCTAAATAATTCTTACAGAAGTTAATTTTGGAGCCTAAATAAAAGAAAACGTGATATGCTTACCCTTTCTCCAGGACGTGTTTTGCCTGAATGTTAGAATTAAAAAAAATCGCCTTTTTATAGATACAGTTTGGGTCAACATCTGTAGTCCTGACCTGCAAATTATTATTAAATATTTTTAAGAGCTCAAAAATGATGATTTTTTTTAATTTAGATATCGTAATAAATAATCACATAATTCCTTATATATTTATAAATGGGAAAATAAGACGACAAACAAGTAGAGTCGATGACAAGCAAGTCAACGCTGTCATTTTTCTATAATCACATTTGTGTTAATATAAAAGCAGGAGCGTACTATGAATACAAGCATACGAGGACATAAGAAAAGGAGATATCACAATATCGTATTATAAAACTTTGGACAAATTTACTAAGTCAAGTAGGAAATATAAATTTTACGTTTTTTTCGTGATTATGCTACTATACAAGTATAAAGGTATAAAAACGCGTGAACTATTAACCATCTGTTTCAATCACAGTACTGTAATTCATAGTCATCATCATCATCAGCCGGAGGACGACCACTGCTGGACCAAAAGAGCGCCACAAGTCAAAGTCACCAGTCGCTTGTATCCAGCGACTTCCCGCGATTTTGACCAGATCATTAGTCCACCGAGTGGGAGTATTGTAATTACTGTTTGTTATTTTTTTGGTTAAGTTAAAAAAGAACTTTCTTTACAAAATAAACGTCAATATACTATCACAACTAAGGCTCTTGCTCAATAATTAAATATCATGTCGTCTAACGGCCAGTATTAATAATCAATCCTAATCCAAAACTCGCTGTCCAAGATTGATATTTTGATCCATTTTTATGTTATCGCTTGCCAATAATATATCTATGCACAGGATAAATATGGGAATGAGGTATAGGATAGGC
This sequence comes from Calephelis virginiensis, assembly GCA_002245475.1. NCBI lineage: Eukaryota > Metazoa > Arthropoda > Insecta > Lepidoptera > Riodinidae > Calephelis > Calephelis virginiensis. Next base: position 22,368 of record NJDC01004306.1, read on the forward strand.
CGGCGGATACGCAGCTGTCTAGATTGCTTGAAATCCATTAGATTGAGATACATTATTAACATTGGCCGTAAGTATACAATAATAAATACTTTAAAAACATGTTATTCCACCTTAACTTAAAAGCTGAGAATTTTTTTTATAATTTTGAATATAAAAAGGTATCACTCCTTTTCATGTTTAAAATTTAAAAAAAGTCTTGTAAAAATACGGAAACATTAAAATAAGCTCTTTTCGCTACATGCATACGATACAAATATAAGTATGTAACTTTTACAGCTTTGTTAGTCTGCAAGTAAGTATGTTTGTTTTGGCTAATCTCTGAAACGTGGGGAATGATGATAATGAGTAACTTAGGTTACTGTTGTATAACTAAATAATTATTTTTCTACCAAAAGAGAATGTATTTTAAATTTTTAGAATAAAAACAACATTGCCCGAGATTGAATTCGTGCGCGGTTGACAATAGACTTGCCACTTTGTGGAACTTGGTATCTTCGGCTAGTCTAGAGTGACGTGGTTGTACCTCTGCCTATCTATTAGGGGATATAGGTGTGAAGATACTTTTACTATTTTTGTCGCCGTAGTAGCTAGTTTTTTATAATAATTTTACTTTTACCAATATGTGTCAATATTTTTTTACAATAACTAGAATCTAGCACGCGCTTCAATAATTTATAACAGAAATAAAAACATAAACTTGCTAACGTAATGTTAATAACCCTTTAAATTGTTGAGATATTTCTTTTTGATTTTTTCTTGTAATAAAACTGAATAACTCCTTTTAAATGTTATGCCTAACGGCACATTACTCTCATTGCTAATTTATGAAGTTAAAATAAAAAGAATAACCTGTTTTTTTCCACTTTTATGCGGACTTAATTATGTCAGAGAAATTGAATTACTTATTTATAGAGTACTTGAAGTGGTACTTGTTTTCAAAAACAAGAACATCAATTTCTTAATGGTAATACGCGTTGTCTATAGATACTTAAAATGTTAACAGTTCAGATTGAAACTTAAGTATATATTATGAGTATTTCCTTAGCGTAAGTAAGTTTAATGACAACCCTTTTCTCGAAAGCAACCTACCTAACGTCTAGTAAAATTTGCGATGTATTGAGATATTTGATTTGTAATTACTATTGTGATTGCATGTAAGTTTATGTCTTTTGTACTGATATAACAGGCTTGGCGTGAAGACATTGTGTATATAATTAAAGCAAATAAAAATATATTTGTATGCAAACATCAGACATTAAGCTTGTTAGCGAAAAAACATAATTAATCTCCTTTTAAAAGGGAAACAGTAAAAGTGAGAGTTTAAATTTCTGTTAAAACTACAACTGAATTTAGTAAGGTAAAGCCACACAAGCGTCATTTTGAAAGCCGCGTTCTTTTGATCCGTTCTAAAAGATGACCGGTTCCAAGTGGCAAAAAGACAAATAAACTACATAGCATAAATCTAAATAATTTTACTCCGTATATTCACAATCGCAATGAATTTGAAATTATTAATTTATATTTAAGTTTTCATATAGCAAACAACTAGATGACTTCCAGAAAAGCTATTTAGTTTTGCACCTTTGTATTAGATTGATACATATTATTTGAAGAAAAGTACATATTTTGGTGTTTGACTTGTCTGTGTGTTTGTGCTGTGTGTACGTCGTGTGCGCTTACGTACGTGCGTGGGTGTATCTGTTTTTGCCTGCCTGTCTGTTTTTTGTCTGTTTGTCTGTGGCATCGTAGTTCTTCAGCAGATGGACGGATTTTGAAGCGGTTCTTGAAGCTGACATGATCGAGATGGATCTTAGATATAGTTTATGGAAATCTGTCCTGGCGTTGATGGTCTTCAGCTCATTTGCACCTCATTTAAAAGCGTCTGAATGGTTATCAAATGCACTATGGGTATTTATTTCCCTTTGGACGTAAGTTAACATTTAATATACTAACAAATGCTGACACAACTGAGCTAGTCTAATAATGGATCTCAAAGATAGGAGACACATCCCTGGAAACTTCTAATGGTAAACCTATCGAGTTTGGACTCATTAGATTCGTGTTAACTAGATCTGTTCATATTTTTGAAGACGACAACTTGATGACGAAGACCTGATGAATGAACTGGGAGGTGCTCAATCATATCAAAAATAGAGGTGTCGTTACTTTGACGTATCTGTATGTGTTTATCTATCTCTCTATCTGTGACATCTTTTGAACGGGTGGACCGAATTGTTCGGTTGAAAGCTGACGTGACCAAGATTACATACCCAAAGGATTTGTTGGGGTGTATTAAGAAATTTTAATTTTAGGATATATTTGATATCATGTTCAAAGAGCTGTTGAATATCTTATGGTAGATTAAGATTAAGATTATACCGATCATATAGAATACCGAGCTTAGTAAGACTAAGTTCAATGTAAACGAATTTAAGTATCGATTGTGAGAATCTACTTACTACGTTAAATAATTTAAGAATATAATATTTAAAGTAACCAAAATTTCGTGGACAGTAAAGTTGACATAACAATAATTGACTGAACGCGCTTTTACGTTGATCGCGTTTAAATTTGACCGAGAATTCCAGCCTTAGCGATACAAATTTTAACAGTCTCAAGAATTTTAAAATGTTCCCATCCTCTGCTACTGTAATTAATGTACTTGGTTTTAAAACTGGTAATGTCTGACATCTTTTAATCAAGTTCTTGGATATAATATATTTTTTATTTTCACAAAAAGTATAAATAGGATAAAAGTACATAGGTGCTTGCTCATTATCACAAAAATTGTTGCAAAGAAGAATCGAGTTAAGGGTTGTACATTTTTTTATTTACCATTTTAGTCTTTTAAATATTCGCTTGTCTTCTTATATCATCTTCTTTTATAATACTTTTTGTAGCACACAGAAGGTAAAATTATTATCATTAATTAATTTTCCTGGTATCAATTAACTTATTTAATTGAAATGGGACAAAAAGTGAAAAAAGTATGGTCTATGAAACAAATAATAATAAATGAAATTTAAGAGCACGATTGTGAACCATGTTCAAGATCACATTTTGTTTTTTATCGCCTCTCGTATGTCTTCTTAAACAAACTTAAAGAAGTCTATAGATAAACTTCTGCCTATAGGTAAACTGGTACCCATTTCAGTTGAGTTGGTATATATTTTATATATGTTTATTGTACAGAATATACTCTTCTAAGGTTTTACGGTATATTTATTTAACCTTTAAGGATGATGGAAAACAAATTGAGTATAGTCTTCTCTATCATCACAGTGGCTCTTGTCATCATCACGAATATCACCAATTTCATCACGAAAATTGTCATGATTATGTGGCTATAGCGGACTACTTAGTGACGAACCCAATAGGAATGAAACTATTAGTTGGTTGTTTCAATGCTATAGGACCTTGTTCCAAATCCACTGCATATTCGTATTTTAAATGTAAGTAATTTATCTAAAATAGTTAACAAGCACACGACTCTTCTGTTGAAAATGAAATGAAATGAAAACAAAACATGAAAATTATTTATTTTCGGAATATTTGTGTTAAAAAGTTGTTACAAAGATATTTAAGTATACTGACATATTATTCTACCACATTGTGGTGTGCAAATATTTAATTAAATTTAAAGAAATGAAATATTATAGACATTTTAGCATTTAAATCACAGCACATATTAATAGATATTGATATATTGTTAATAGATTTATTTATATGGTTAGTAAGCTTCATAATTTATTACAAATAATTTTAAAGGTAGATTAATTATCATTAGATGGTAAAAGCCAAGAGGTAACCGTGGCCAATATATATCAAAGTTGACATAGGATATAGGACTGTTCTGTGGTCGGGCCTACCCTTCGGACCGAACCATGATACAATCATTATGGTGGGAGGAGTAAGTGAGGCGGTGGATCCTACCCAGGTTAGTTTCTGCACAGGACTTTACCATCGGTGGGTGAGTTGCTAATGTCCTATTTACCCAATGCTCGCATCTTACGAGTTGCCTGGCAGAGAGGCAGATTGAGTCTAATCAACGGACCTGGACTAACAAAGGGAAATCTACATCTATTTAAACCTTTGAAAGTTTAACCCCAGTATCAGTAACGCGTTATACGAAATTAAGGGCTAAAGTCTATATAAGATTTTTGAAATTTACATGTAATTTCCAAACTAGTATAACGCGGTGACGAATTATTTAACCTGTCTTCTTTTCATATGAGCAGCCAGGTAAAGAGATGAAAGGTCTATACACCTCGTATTATATCGTGTTTAGTTTGTCAGCTTAGTTTATAGTAAAAAAACATTAATTCTTATCTTGAATGGTATTGTATCAAATACTACAAGAAAATTACACAACTTAATTTTTTATATTTCTCCCTGACGTCAGTAATAAATATCCCTTGCTGCTTCGGTTATGTAGGTCTACTGTATGGGGTTACTTACTTGAGTGCGAAAACCGTAACATCGAATTTCGTTTCCTCGAAAACCTTTCAACGACATCTCCATACTTCGATGTTTCGTTACATCGAAAAACTCTACCGCGAACGATTTTACTGCGAAGGCTTGTTAAATCGACGTCTTAATATTGCGACTTTAAATTACTGTGAAAAATAAACAAGTACATCGATTTTCTTTTTCACAAGTAATTTCTATGTTTACTTTTTAATTTCTTACATTTATTTAAAAACAGAGAGCCCCATGTCTCGGGGATGTATGTGTAAGTAAATAAATATTATTGGAATAAACAACTTTTTTTGACGTATTAACCTGGTTTTCTGACTATTTACGATATAGGTACACTTTAGTTTTTCGATAGTTATTAAAAACAAGGAAGAAAATGTATTTTAATTATTTATAAATCTTAATTTTTTTAACAAAGAAGCGCAAAACAGCCAAAAATGAATTCAGCATAATTTACAGTGGTCTACAATAATATTTATCTACTTACACATACATCCGTCCCTACATGGTCATATACTTAATAGCAATGCACCCGTAATTGCACGCTTATCTAGAGTGTGGCTGTTTTAGTACCTTGGGTAAAAGTAAAAGTAGTATTCAGATTAATTTTTATTAATTTCATTCATGAATGCGTCATAATATATGTTCATAGGATCATATTTTTGGCGAAAAATGTTTAAATCATTCGGGAAATACTTCTGGGCGACCTGCAAAAACATTTTGTATCGAGCTTTGTTGCCAATAGAACAATCATAGCAGGCTGTCGAGAAGACAAATGGGAGGTGACTTGAGAACAAATAAATAAAATTTCTCTGATGCAGTTCCTAAAGTTCTCATTCCAAAATAAGCAAATTATTTGCTGGTGGAAGGTGGTTGAATTTGAACGTTTAGAATACTTGTCGTATAGATATATATTAATATTTGCACACCATGATAATATGGTAGATAGAATGTGTGGTTATATCCATAATGTTAATGGATTGTCAATCGATATAGAGTTACTACTCAATGAAATTAAAGTTTAAAAGAGTGTGTAATACAGTATCTATGCTAAAGTTTCTTACAATCATTAAATTTATTAAAAAAAATGATAACATATTATGTATAAAAAACAAACACAAAAAGACAAGCTTTTCTTCAGATAATATCGGTAGTCATAACTTTGTATTTTTGTTTGTTTCGTCAGTTTGAATCAGTTGTAACACCTAACAAGTTTTTGGAGGTAAAACAGATCATAGTCGCCCTTTTGCAGTCGTTTAGTGTTAGGTCATTACACGCCTAACAACGGTGGGCCTTCTAAATGTGCCTGTAGAGGGCGCCTCGCCGGCGCAGGCGTATAATGACCCAACAATTGGTTATTAACTAATCCTTTCGAAATCGTCGATTTATTTGTTGACGCCTACTACGTCTTAGAAGTAATTAAGCTTACGCCAGTGCTCACATACCTACACACACATACACACAGACAGATAGACATATTAAATTTATAACACCCCTCTTTTTATATTGAGGGTATTAAAGAAAACACAGCATCTTTTAGTACAGACATATAAAAAAAACGACGGGTTGCACTCCAGGAGTGCCGGCAGAAGTGAAATCTTGAATATTAACATTGTGCACTTTTGAATAGTTAGGGAATAAATTTGCACGAATTGCTTTAATTACAAGTATGAAAATACTATCACTCATACAATATTCATTTATTGCGTTATCGTACACAAACATGACAACACGAACATTCGCGTAAGCTCCCTGCGCCGTCTTACGAAATTTTGTCTTACCTATCAGGTCACGTGTCCTGACGCGAGTTTAGAAGTTTTTACCTATTCCAAAAAAAGTAAAAGTAAAGAAGTTTTCACTTCGAAATGCAGCTTACGCAGTGGTCCCAAAAATATTAAAAAACTGGTTCAGATACTTAAAATTTTAGTTTTTAACAAATTAAAGTAAGATTTAGTATTAAATTAAAATGTTGCGCTATACATAAATAGTTACTCAAAATCAAAAGTGATTGATAAAAATTGTATAGTTAAGGAATAACTTAAAAAAAGTTTACTTAACAATAAAAGTCAAAACGAATAATATGTTTAACAAGCTCAAAAGCTTATTGAAGTGAACTGGGGATTGATTTAATTTTTTCTAACATGTAGATTATAAACATTGTACTTAGCTGGTCGATATCGGTTCAAGCAAACCATTCTCAGGTCCCGGTCTCAGGTAGGTTAGCAACGCATCATTACCATCTTTGGTGTCTCTAGACGACGTGAATTTCTAGCCATCAGGAAATCGTCTGCTTATTTGCCTTCGAATATCATAAAAAAGCAAAGTCTTTGCTTAGCGGTGTCTTTCAGCAAGAGCTGAGAAAAACGACATGTTTTGTTTATGTTTTTCTTTCGTATTCCCTAATGAAGCCAACATTGTCAATATGTGTGAGCTAAGGCCTGTGAGAAAGGCGAAAGTGTGGAGTAAAAGATGAAGGGAACGAATGAAAAAAGAAAGTGTGAAGTAGAAGGTAAAGGTAGAAGGTAAAGAAGGTAAAGGTTGTAGAACGTGTTTACATTCTTTAACTTAACGAACGACTGTTAAAAGCTACATTACTATAGGATTTAGACAAGGATCAATTAAAGTTTTTATCTTATGGCTACGGTGCAAGATAAAAGCAAATTTATAGCAAATTATATTATTATTAAACTCCAGTCAACGGTCCGCAGCCCATATCGGGTGTCTAAAAAAAGCCCGCTCAACGGTCCCGACCCGATATGGGCCTCGACTGCCGCGCTCCATTCTTAATTCCAGTTTGTTCAAGTAAACTTCGTGTATCCAAACAATTTTTTTAGCATGTAGCAGAATAAACAACCCGTCGTATTAAAAAGTTTGAAGTATGTCAACATTGTAAAAAAAAAATTCGGAACGAGTTGAGTTGGCATGATTTATTCATCCGTTGTGTTTTTTTCGAGTATGTGGTCGGTTAATGACTTGAAAACAAAAAGTGATGTGAAAATGTGTTAGTTAAGTGCTAAAATTTTATTTTGGTAAGCGATAAACAATTTTATAAAACACTACACATCATTTAACTAGTTTTACATAAAATTTAGCTATATTCAAGTCGGTCATGTATGTATGTATGTATGTACTTGTGACGTAACGGCCCGCTCGATT
>NJDC01004308.1:2426-19333 GCA_002245475.1 Calephelis virginiensis
ATGGTCCAACCGAAAGCCATTGGAGATAAAGACGTTGGATGTTTTGAGTGAGCGTTTCAACAAATTTTCGTCACGTAACGAACCCGCAATAAATGCTGTTGCAATTCCACTTTACAGGGTGGCAAACTGGATGAGTCAAAGTTTCGAAATTTTTTGTCGAAGTTCTCATCTGACTTTTTAGACTTAAACGTACTTGAAAATAAATGAAATCGAACATCATTAACATTGGAACAATTTTTAACTCCATACATTTGACAAATAAATTTCTCCAAGGTTACAAACGTAGTTTCAAGTACTTCTTCGTTATCCGTAATTATATTATCAAAAGCTAACTGGTATTCTTTAGAATTTTCTAATATTTTAAAAGGCTTAACTTTGCCTTTTCTAAAAAAAGCTGGCGTGTAATCACATCCGGTTATTGCGTGGAAGCATGGTAAAGCTTTGCATAAAGAGTTACCAAGAATTCGGTATAATTCATTGATGTTTATGTAACGCTGATGATTTCCAACACCCATATTTATCCAAATTTTCAAATATGCTTTCAGGTGATCCATATTTCCCAGAAGTATAATTAAAATATCAGAATCAGAACAGCGTATAACAACGTCTGCGTCAAAATCGATTTGGCAAATATGAAAAATAATCCTAGAATCAGCTTCTTCGTGTTCTTCACACGATAATGATTCTTCAATAAATTACTTTGTTTATTATCACTTTGTATGAATAACATTTATTGAAACTTACGTAAATGTTTTTATTACCAATGAAAGGCAACATGTCTTCTCTACCCCAGTGATCAATGAAAAAGTTAACCAAAGCTTCTTTAAATTGCACATTTTTAAGTTCAGCTGCGAAATAATGGGGCTGAATTTGATTAGGACCGATTGAGACAGGGCTCGTTGCTTCTTCTCGCCTTAAACGTTCACAATCTTTGATAGAAGGCGAAAAATATTGGTCGAAGACAATATCAATTCAAACAGATTTCATTTGGGAGATAATACTTAGAAACTTCTTCGAAATACCGTCATAGGTTTGTGGCACATCTTTCATCAGATGCAACAAAAAAAAACCATCAACAAGGCAAACATCAAAAGTTGACGGTTGTCGATCTATAGTGTTGTCTAATTTCTTTTCTATTAGCTTTGCTAATTGCGATTTGTCGGTTTTACATATTGAACGATCTGGATGACACATTGACGTTGGCATAGGGGTAAGTGGAAATGCCAAAACTTTTTCGATGTCAACCTTGTGAGTGAGAGAAATTCCCAGTATTCTACCAAATAGATCTCTCTGCATTCGCAGCTCAACAACTTTATTCCCTAGTGTCAATTTCTTTTTTTTTGGCGCTTCAGCAAAATTAAAAACTTTATTTTTTTTATTGCTTTATCAAATCTACTCTCATCATCTGCGCATTCATTAAAAAATTGGTTCCTTAAACTCTCACCATTCTCTTGAATATTCAATAAAAAGTCAGTAACTTCAGGAGAAGCAGGCTTTGAAGTAGCAATGTTGTACAGATTTTCTTTATCTAATTGTGGATCGAATGGATTGCAATTTGCTTTGAGAATTTCAATAAAATCAGCAATTTGTTTTCCATAGATTTTAATTCTGTTCGGTTGTAATTCTGCTGTTACATCTTGTAAGTACCTTAAGCCACAAACATCCAAGACATGTGATATCAATGCTGCTCTTATGCTGTGACTTTTTGACCAGCGTTGTCGTACAGCTATAGAATTAGTAAAGTGAGCAATACCACTCAATCGTTTAGCTGCATCAGCATTTATTGTTTGTTCCAGAGTGAGATCTATCAGTATTCGTGAGAATGGTTTATCGGTTCTTTTAACTCCGAAACACCCTTTATAAAAATCATCTTCTAGTCCAGGGTGGGTTTTATTGACATTATTCAAATTTTCCGAATATTTTACACAATATCGAGCGTAGTTAGGCTGATTAACAATAAAAAATAAATTTGCCATTTTCGGAATCACGTACTTAAACATTTCAAAATCACCCATACGTATGCTTCTCGACAGGTTTATGTAGTGACTAATTAATTCGATGTAGATCATATAAAATTGTGCTGTTTTTGCGTGGCTGCCTTATCTGGAATTTTCTACGTACCTTGTATAAGAATTGAGCAGTTCCGATAACACTTCATTTGGTATTAAATCTGTGCTCGCTGATGGTGGTAACGAAATTTTTTTGTTTTGATATTCTAGCAGATCTTTATAAATTTGTCCTTTCACAAAATCATGTTCAGCATTCTTACTCTTTAAAAATTCATCGAAATGCAATATTTGTAAGCCTAATGCCATTACGGGTGTAGACGTTTGCAACGGTTAAAATGTTTACTCTCAAGTATTCCATTTACAGACCCCGAAGCAATAATTTTACTCTCAATCATCATGTGAGATAATCCGCATTCATTGATGAAAGTACCAACAGCTTTAAAAAAAGCCATCATCAAATGAAACGAGCCAAGATGAATGAAAAGATTACTAAACTTTAAACCTTCTGTTGCTTGAATTTCATAAGCTATTTTAGCAATAGCTAAGTCGTAGGTAACTTGTACATAAGTTTGACCACATTCTTTACCAACATTTTGTGCTTGTTCCATTGTGTAGGCTACTACTGATACATTTGTAGGTGACAAATTAATAGGAGTGAGATAAGATACTTTCTGTGTTGGACTATTGTCTTCTATAATTCTGCTATTGAATCCTGTCCACGATGGTGTATTCGGCACGTGAAAAACATATGAAAGCAAATGCAACAGATTAATTGTTTGTATAGAGGAGAAATTTTCGGGTAAAGGTGATGTTTGATCGATTTGAACTGGCGTTAAGCGAAACAACATCTTTAATCGCTTGCTATAAGGAATAATATCCGGAGTAATTTCTTTCAAAGTTCTTCTTCTTTTTTGAGGCGGTCTTGTTGGTGAAACATTTTCGGAGTTTGCATTACCATCATCTTGGTTCAATCCACTACAGGAATTACCATCAATGTTTTGGTAAATAATCCCCACAGTGTCATGTAATGTTTCTTTTCCATTCAACGTGTCAACATATCTATCGAAATTATTGAACGCTACATCGGTGCATAGAGAAGGATTTAAAATAATGTCTGGAGGACAAACTTGGGATTAACGTACCGATGAGATAGTTGCTTCTGTTTATAATTCTTCTGGAGTGGTATAGTTACAGCAATGTCTAAATCTATTTAAAATATTTATTATTTTTTTGCTGCTTGTTAGACTTTTTATAGTCATACCAAGAGTGATATGTTTGGATGGTTTAACAGTACCATTACTTACACAAAAAATGGCATCAGCAGCCAGAGAGGAACTCAATCTACTACAATTTATACTATCTCTGCGTCTTAGATCTTTACCCCCATCAATACTTTGAAGAATCGGTTTCATTTATCAGGAATGACACATTCACCAGTAATTAAGTCGTTTGTTTTAATTTTCAATGGTAATTTTGATTTTTCAATTTTTAAAATAGCATTTCGCAAGGTTAATGCAACTTTATCAATTAAGTTGTCTTCTTCAAGTTTTGTAAAATCATTTTCTAGTAAGCTGCAATCTTTATTAATGATATTTTTTTTCTTTTGCTTCGATATAAATTTAATACTTTTCTTAAAATGTTTTTGTATTTTTTCTTCTAGATAATGATTAGTTATAAAACTAATATCTGACTGAGGCTCTAGTTTCTGCTCATATTCCAAATAATGATTGTACGTATCGCAGAGAGATGATAACAATACACATTTTTTTTGCAAAACTTCTTCTTCTACTGTTGATACAATATGATTAAAAATATATTTATGAATATTACGATTTTTATACCAAGAAGTATGTGGAATGTCTGAAATTATTTTATTATAATCTTTTAAATAATTTAATTCACATAAATGATGATAAAAAATTGTTTTATTTTCAAATTTAAGACGATGAATTTTCTGTAATAATTCTTCATTATTAAGTTTTTCCATCCAGTCAATGATTTTATCATAAAGCTTTGCATCGTTTGACGAATAAAGATTTTGTTGTTTACCCTTATTCTGTTTACGATCTTTATCACAAAAAAAGCAAACATTTTTGAGTTGTCGTTCTTTTCCAATATCTTCAATATTAGTGTCAGGAATTTCATTAAAAACCTTAGTTTCATTGATACTTAAATCACAAGTCGAGCTGGAAGCAACATCTTCTAATGTTGTCTGACTATCTAAATTTGGAGCAGCATTTTCTGATATCTCACAGTTAAAATCTAAATCAGGATGTCTTGATATGCTCTGGTTATTTGAACTAGGAGCAACATCTTCTGGTGCTATTTTACTGTTCAAATTCTGAATATTCAAACTTGAAGAAGCAACCTCACTGCAGGAGCTTTGAGTTACGTTTCTTGGAACAGTTTCACTAATATCTACTGGAGTACTCGGTGACAAAGTGAGTGAAGTGGAGTTACTGGCATAATTTGTTTCTGATGATGAATCACGGTATTTTGCCATTAAAGCAGTAAAACTACTATAACATTGTCTATGATATCCATCTGTTTTATTTATTTGCGTCGGCAGCTCAATGTCACTATACTTTAATTTATATTTCACACGTACACTTAAAACTTGCTGACATTTTTTTAGTTTATCACCCACGAAAAGTATTATTTTATCGCTATGTCCTTTACAAAAAACACATTTTATTTAGTCACTGGCCATTGTAAACAAATTAAAAAATAAACATTAAAATCAAAACAAAAACAAACATGTGACATTAGACTGACGCCATCTTGAAAACTTGCCTGTCGCGCCACTGTCGTTGTCTGTCTCTCTCGCACCTTCAGCTGTTTCTCTCGGACTACTAGCATTATACTCCAATACTTTTCATGACTTTTTCATTTTAATTAAAGACTTGACAATCGAATTAATGTCTGGCAAATTTATTTTAAGTTTTTCTTATCATTAAATAACATAATATTAAAATTATAGACATTATAAAATACTTTGAAACTTTTATAAAAAATCAAAAAAAATTGCGTATGGCACATCGTTAGCATTGTCAAAAATGTCTGGCAATAAAAAAAGTATGTCAGGTAGACTTATTTAAAATCAAAAAATTAAAAATTACGACTTCTAAAATGTTTTTAAAATCCAGGATTACTACCTGGACAGGTAGGATGCGCAGTAATGAACGCAACCGCTACCGCCAGCCAGATAGCCCAGACTTTAACCGAAAGTGCAAGAAGGACAACATGTCACAAAATCAGCTGACCTAAAATTCTTTCTCGAAAACGTTGGTAGCTCCTATACTAATATGGTCTAAGGGTTCGGTGTTGCACTCAAGTGCATAAGATGACGAGAAATTGTGTTTTTTTTTTTTTAATTTATTAATAAAAACGCATTGCTCGAGATTTGTCATGTACACGATTGGTGATAGGTTTGCCACCTGTCACATTATGGAACTTGGTGTCTTTCTGTATTGTGACTGTTGTGGGTGCCTTGGTTTAACCTCTGCCTACTTACTTTTTAATTCATAACTATACGATAAATCACTGTCAATCCTTTGATTTATGTTTATGTAAGAAAGTATCTTCAGGCCCATGTCCCTGCCCAGAGTTAGACAGAGGCACAACCAGGGCACCCACGACTAGCTGAAGACACTAAGTTCCACAATGTGATAGGTGGCAAGCCTATCGCTAACCGGGCACAAATCCAATCCCGAGAAATATTTTTTTTATCAGAAAATTGGAAATTAATACTTATGTTTACATACAAACACGAATTAGAAAAATATTTTTACTTACCCATACACAACAGAAATATGGGTATTATCTCAATATACAAATACGACTCATAGACAATTGACAGCACAATTCCTATGATTTGTAGGGTGAGGATAGCTCCTAAAACTGCCAGAATACCTCCATGGAATATTCTTAAACATAACAAATTCCTCTGAAATCAGAAAAAAACATTTTTTTTGCATTATGTTTATAATATTTAAATAAACAAGCTTGTTATTTAGAAACTTAACAACGTTATGACGATTATAAGCGATTTCGTTCAATACCTCATATTTTAAAAATACTTTAAATGTTGCTTCGAATAACAGTTATTTTAAAAAGTTGACAAGGTGACTTGTTACATTATTAAAATAACTTTGAATGCTTGATCCCATTAGTATAACCGGTCAGATGATTTACCTAGACTGATCACGCCTTACTTATTCCTGTCGTCCTATTCCTTACCACCATTTTACTACGACATACTTAAAGTTATTTGAATACTTACTTAGGGCACTGAGGGACCTAAATTTTCAAACCAAACACGGAATAGAGATTTGTAAATTGCCGAACATAACATATGGCAACTAAAGGCTCAAAACAAATTTTCGTGCTCTGTTATAGTAGCCCGTTAAATCTATTTCAAAAGCCTGATCTCTAAATTTTTTTCAGGTAACTGTCAACATTTTAGAAGTCTATAGGAATAAAGCTTCGTACGATAAGGAAGTCCACACGTTTGCACAAGATACGTAAGTCATGCTAGCAGCAGAGTGAAAATGTCCAAATGCTTATAGCAAAAGGAAAGTGTAATGAGTCAATCAATAAGGATATATTTTTATTTTTAATTGATTGCGATATGGAATTTCCGTTCGAGTGGTTTGGACCCCATACATTCCTTTTGAAATTTATTGTTATGAATGAAAATTTAACGTTTAAGTCAATGCTTCTCATTATTGTATCGCAAATAATTGTATTTCTCACTAATTTTTTGTTTGTATCGGAAACGAGACAGAATACAAGGAAAACAAAAGCTATTGTACAGTCTCAATTTGGAAAACCACCATTTTAGAGTTTTCTTTATTAAAATCATAGCCTTATTCCCACTGTAAGAGAATCTAGATAACAGGATGGCCAGACATAACAATGTCAGAATTAAGATTTTTTAAATTGAAAAAAATTGAACTTAACCCCAAAGTAAGCAAATAATATGCCTGTGTTAAGGATGTTAGTCAGCAATACTAACACGCAGAATAAATTTCATAAACAACTAAATTCAAAAACGCTCATCACCAAAGTAAGCAAATAATATGCTTGTGTTAAAGATGTTAGTCAGCAATACTAAGACGCAGAATAAATTTCATAAACAACTAGATCCAAAAACGCTCATCACACATATGTCTGAGCGTTACGGTTAGTAGGCGGACTTAGGCGTATAAGCTAACTCCTCTGCCAATGAGGCGATCAAAAATGAGAGTGTATAAAGTCTAGGTAGCGTTAGCTGAAGTCATGACAGAGGATATGAAAACCAATATTTTTTTTAAACTGGGCAATTCGCAAAGTGAAGATAAGAATGGCGAACCCTGCCTTTTACCAAGATAAGCGCCATGCTTGCTATTAAAAAATCTACGATCAACGTCAAAAGTAAAAACTGCAGGAAAGTGAAAAATAAAAAAAATGTTAAAGCTTACCATATGGGCTCCACAAACTAAGATGAGATTTATTGTGAATGCAGAACAGTATATGACCAGACTTATGATGTCTTCATACTCTGACAACACAGTATTGAATACCATCAAAGATATGCTCATACTGAAGTGAACTGAATAGCTGAATAACCCGATCATACAAGTCGTGAACATCTGGAACAAAACAAACGACCTATAGAGTCTACATCCACTGGGCCATTAATTATGGCTTGTTTTCATCATCAGAAAATTCATTTTGTATCCTCTTCACGCCCATATCACCAAAGAGATAGAGAGCAGAGTCACTGGTGGTAGAGATAATAACAGTGTATTATGCCAAGTTGGAGGCAGAGTAGCCGATAGACTTGCATGGCAGGCTTTTTATCCCGGCCTCAGTAGAGCGACGCACCTGTAACATCTGTGGTGTCTATGGTTCACCATGGGCGGTGTGTTGTCTCGTACAATTAGGAGAGCCGTGTGCTTGTTCGCTGACCTTTCTAAAAAAATTAAGTAGGCAAATGCACCATCGGACACCTACAACTAGCTGACGACACAAAGTCCCACAGTGTGATAGGTGGTGGCTAGCCGACCGGTCACATGTCTAATTCCGGGCAATGTTATTTTTTTGTTGGAAAATTGAAAAAAAAAAATTCACTAGCCATCCATTTTAAACCTTCTTCTTTCTACCTAAAACTGAAATTTCACATGTTGGTCCGCTGAGTGATCGTCCGCTTCTCTGCCTAGCAGCTCTTAAAAAGCGAGCATAATTAAAATAAGGTCATTAACATCATTGGTGGAAGGGTGCTGTGCAACAAGATGCCAAAGTAAGAGCCTCACCTATTCCAACCTTCATGACGATTACTGTAACGCCGCCTCTTCACAACGGGCCATGATGGCCCGTTATAGAATGTGCGATGATCGCCTCTATGATTGCACTACCGTCCATACAATCGAGCATTACTCATTTGTGCATTGGCAGCCATACGAGACGGACGTCTTGACCTATTTAAATTTAGTTACAAAATTGTATGGTTGCTATTTCCTGTAGGGTAATGTTGGAGCTTTTGCATCACTTAATTGCTTCACTTGAACGCCATGCAGTAGCCTGAATATAATATTTAAATATTCAATTTCACATATTTTTTTGAATAAAGTTGGTATTTGTGTTTTAAATAAAAATACTTATGCCAGAGAGCCCCGCTGCTGCAGATAATTAAAAAATGTTATTGTCAGAATTGAGCAACCAATTTCATGACTTGCAAAATCATTTTGTTTGATTGATGATTTGTAAGAAAAAAAATAATGTTACTGCACTAATTAATGCAATGCAGTTTATATTTATGAACCGACCGATCAATATCATGTGTACAAAATCAGATTACAATGTTGTAGTAACTGTAGTAATCAAAAGATAGCACTGTTTTGTTGCTCACTAAAGGCTGATTTTCCAGAACATATTGAATTAAAAACCAAGTTTAGTAAAACTAAGTTCTGTGTTAACGTGTTCAAGTATCGGTTATGATTCCGTTGATAAGCTACTGTAATTAACATCAACATTGACAAAATTCTCATTTTCTACGTATTCGCTTCCTATTTAAAATAGTTTAATCTAATATATATAAATCTCGTGTCACGATGTTTGTCCTCAATGGACTTCTAAACCACTTAACCGATTATAATAAAATTCGCACACCATGTGCAGTTCGATCCAACTTGAGAGATAGGATAGCTTACATCTCAATTTATCGCGGGCGAAGCCGCGGGTAACAGCTAGTAATAAAATATATATTTACAAATGTTTTCAGCAAAAAAATTTTTATAAACTAAAATTGACATCTTCTTGGCATTCTTGGCCATAATCTCAACATGTTTTTACGTTGATCTCGTTAAAATTCTATTGTGAAATCCAGCCTAAGTCTATAACAAAAAAAAACGTCTATTTAAAAGTAATCAAATTTAATGCTAACTAGATTTACCGCCGTCAGTTCGGTTTTATCAGACTTCAGAATTCGAAGACATTTCAAGTAACGTACTGATATATTTACTGAATGCTAGTTATGAATTGAATAAAGACCCCCTATGATTGCGCTTGAAAGACCTTGAAAAAAGTAACCGTTACTTTAACTCTAACCACACATCCACAATCTGGGTGCAACTGTTACATACTTAAAAGACGGCTGTTGGTCGCATTAGTAGCTATCGACAAACTTTAAGTTTACATATGACACAAGATTTAAAAAAAAAGTTATAACACGATTTAAGTTTTTTTAAATTGTAAACAAAATTGCATATTGAAAGTCTAATGTTTTTTTTTAGTCTCTTTTGACATTTTTCCACTCTTTCCTTATTGTGCTGTAACTTAAAATTTTGTGAATATTGTTACAAATTATAAACTACAATATCACACTGTAATGGCTACTTATTTTCAAGATGAATCATCTATCAATTCCTAATGTAGGCCGCCTGTCTAACGATCTAACGCTGATTGCAACACTAAAGACGGAATGGTAAATTCAGACTATAAATTTTTAAGAAGTACTAATCGTTAACAACTATATTTTATTCATTTCATTCAGAGTTTTATGTATGAACACATTACTATGTCTGAATGTTTAATAACAATATTTTGTTTATAATCATAACACACATAAATCTGAAACCCTTAACTCTAACGTACATGGCCTGTCAATCCTATTATTATATTCCAATATGTTTCGGCTTGACTAGCTTACATCAGTTTTTAACCAACTAAAAAAGGAGAAAGCTGCAGATTCTATTCATGTACATATATTTTGAAAGGATTAAAAAACATTTTATTATTTTAAAAATCAAGGAAAAGGTCCTAAACTATTTTTGTATCATAATTGGCCCGGGAGAATTAATTAGTCTGACCGCGAATCTGTTTTATTTTATCTACAAGGCTAGTATTTTGAGAGTTTAGACCTGAGCAGATTGTTGTTAAATTTATCTGTAAAAAAACTCGCCAAATAAATTTTGACCTACTAACAATTTAGATCAGGTAAATAATACTGAGTTGACCGAAACTAACTACACTACTCACTAGTTTTTTTTGTAAACATCTACTTAACCCTTTTAGAAATATAGACATTCTGATAAATGTAATATTTGTTGTATGCGATATTCTAAATATCTGAATAAGAAATCCAGAATATTAAAAAGTTTAAATGAAAGAGCCTCAATACTACAAATATCGACGATCGTGTGGACGCGCCGTCGATCACGGCCCGAACTTGCTTTGATGAATGTCCGAAAAACCGACACAGCGGCTACCACGCTCGATTACAATCCATCATGGCCGCTCACAGGCGATTACGCCCTCTACACAATCGTGAACGTCTGTCATGAGCCATCATGGCCCATTGTGAAGACGCAGCGTAAGGTGGTATATTTTTGACCGAGCGAAATGAGTCTGTATTCTGATGGGGTTGCGGTTGTATTTGTCGAAAATTTGATCAAATTTCAATGAATTTTGGTAGGTCTATCGATATGCTTACTTAAAATTTTCTATTTCGAACATGAGCGAAGTCGAGTGTATTTAACGGTGGTAGGCTTAAATGGGGGGTGGAAAACAAATCTTGGACAATTATTTCGAGTGAGGTGTCAAACGAAAAAGCCTGATCAAGCCATTTAAAACTCATTTCTTTTATTTTTTTTAAGAAATATGCTGTACTGAAGTAACAAAATATAACAGTAACATTGGCAAAGACAATGGTGATTATTGATATCTAGCGGTAGCCGCGACAATGACAGTGTTGGTAACAATTTCGTGACGGTGTCAAGTCGATATCGTTACAAAGTCGTAACTGTGTCATGACGATGTCGTGCTGGGAAAGTTTTGGTGATAAGGTTGTAACGTTCTCGTGAATATTAGTCTAAGATCCGAAATTAGGTTGACCTAATCCGAACTGATAATAGGATGAAACCGGTTTTATGGCAAATTTAGTATATCAGAAAATACGGTAACAATAACAGGCAACAAAACTTCTGCAACTTCGTCTTATTCTACTTTAAGTCGGGATAAAATCTTAATATTGCACCAATTAATGAATAAAAAACATTTAAAAAAATAAAAAAATGTCCAGGATTTTTTTAAGGCAACCCATTTTTAATATGAAAAAAGTATCTTCACGCCCATATCCCCGAAGAGGTAGACAGAGGCACAACCAGGGCACCCACGACTAGCCGAAGCCACTAGTCCCACAATGGGATAGGTGGCAAGCCTATCACCAACCGGGTACATATCCAATCCCGAGCAACATTTTTTAATTAGAAAATTGGCAAACCCAATTTTCTTTTTGTCGCCCGACCCGGGATTCAAACCCGGAACCTCATCAGTCAAGTACAACAACTGAACCGCTAGACCACAGAGGCGATATAATGAAAAACATGTTTATGAATTATATCATCAGCTGCCATTGATAATGGCCTTGGCGCGACTGTTGACAGTAATGTGTGATAAGTATAAGACGTTAATGAAATGACATTTATTTATTTGCGAAATGTGTGTGTTAAGAAGTTGTTACAAAGATATTTAAGCTTACCAGTATTACAAAGATATCGAAATATATTTATCAGCTTAAGATTATAAACATTGTTAGTTTATAATCTATCTCGCAAAATTGTAAACAGTCGAGAATTAGTTAATTGTACTCGTAACAAAATGCTTAAAATTTAACATGTAATTTTTTTTACGACAATTTGCCATAGTGAGAAAACTATGTTAACAATCGGTCTGATTTTGATTTCCCATAAAACTGAGAATTGTCATTGATTGGTCGATATTAACAGTATTTCGAGTCGTTTCACAAAGATAGAAAACGAACAAAGCAGATAAATAAAGTTCATCGCCAACAATTCACTATTTTTGGTAAGTATAACTTTATTTAAACGTCTCGTTAAACTATCAAAAAATAATAATTAAATTTGTAAATGGTTTGGTACACTTCATAATTTTTCGACAGTTTACAATTAATCAAGAAATATTATAAAGTAACGGTGTTTCTAATCTTACAACATTTAATAAACTCTCATAGCTTTATGTCCATATATTTAAAAATACTTATTTCAATACATATTTTTACTGAAATAGTAACTAGTACCGAAAACGACGTAAATAGTTTGCCCTGAACTACGATCTCTCGAGCATCAATAGATTTTTTACGTTCCATCATCCATTGCATCATTGATATTTTAACAAAAGTTTAACGCAAAGCCATTGGATTAGTGGCGTAGTTGAAGTAATACGTAAAAAATGAAACACATAACCTTCTTTTGCTACTGCAGTGAAACAAAGTTGTGACACTACAACTATATACAACCACGACTTTGTCTTCACTTTCACTGTAACGACATCATTAAACTCCATGACGATATAGTCACGACATCATTATGACCCTATCGTAATACCGATATTGACGACACAGGTACAGCTTTGTCACAAACATTATCATCGTCACGACATTGTTTCAACATCATTACGATACTATCACGACATTGTCAATACCGTCACCATTACAATCGCCATCACCGTCTATTTTGTTAATTACCGTTGTCTTTGTAGTTGTTACTGTTATTTTTTAAGTCAATTTAGTATAAAAATAATCCATACGTGATTTCGCGCATGTTCGAAGTCAAAAATTATATTCTACATATCTATACACGTACCAAAAATTTATTAAGATCGGATTAAAACTACTCAGACAGACATACAAACTTATAACTGCAATCTCAACTGAACATCTCTGATCTTCACTCGATCGCTGGGTTAATTACTTCAAGGCACTTTGAATTTAGGTGACAGAAAATTAGTATAAAAACAAACATTTTTAGTCAAATGTTATCGCTTTGCAAATTTAGGTAATCCGAATTATTCAATTTGTGTACAATACACTAGTTGACCCGACAGACATTGTCTTGTGCTAATCATGAATATTGATTTTTTCATATGATTTATTTCCTGACAATAGCTAACACAACAGAAAAGAATCACCAACATTGGTCCATCTGTTCCCACGTGATACGATGACCAAGGCAGGTAAATTGGGATATTTTTTATGTATAAAATATTACCTACTACACGTATTATATTAATAATATAAAATTGTAAGTGACATTTACCATGTATAATTTCAATTGACTAATGGACGAGTCTCATGTTTATTTTTATCAAAAAATTACCATATTAATGTATCCAAACAACAATATCCCTTGCCGCAAAGGCAGACAGAAGCAACATCTCCCACATGTTGGTATTTCACAATACATAGTTGTTTTTCCTTGTTTATATCTAAATTGTTTGAACGACACGACTGATACCACTTATTATTATACAAAGACTGAGCTGCGTCTTCCGACTGGTTCCGCTCACAGTAAACAACGCATATATTTACAACCGGTGCATACTTGGACGTGTCCCAATTTAGCCAATCTGACGTAGGTATGTTATTACTAGACTATGTCCGCGGTCTTACTCGCGCGGTTTTTACTTCAAAAGATCCTATAATTTAGAAATCTTTTCTAATGGATTTAGTGAACCGTCGCATTTAAAGGACATAGATTGTTCTGGTGGATCAGTTACCTTCTGGAAGCGGTCTTAGATCATGTGTGTACCTAGGCCTACCAACTACCTTACCCTTCAGCAAGCTGTTCCCCGACCTGAGATTATTTTAATTTTTATACTGCTATTTTTCTCAAAAAGTGAAATCAGAGTAGATGGTAATGTAGTGCAATACCCCCGAATCCCCTCAACCCTTTATTGGTAGCAGCTTTCCTATTTCTGTCGTCATAATGTCAATGATCTGAACTGTAGTGATCTGGTTGGAAGGCCTAGGTAATTCTTAAATCTATGTACTTACAAAAAGAATCGGCCAAGTCCGAGTAGGACTTGACCATGAAGTGTCCCATAGCAGCAACCATTATATTAAAATTGTTTTAGTTAATTTTACATATACGATACATCTGTTGCTGCTTACGACTCTTCTGCAATATACACATTACACAGATTCATAATATCAAAGAAATTTCTCCCCTTTTTGTCCGGGCTCTTTTGCGAAATAGACCATCTGCCTACCTGCCAGGCAGCTCGTAAAAGGCGATCATAGGCTTACCGTCATTACCACCATGACGTCTAACTAAGTGGTAGAGTTTTGCAACGACTCGCCTGGATTGGTACTTACCAACGCCTTTCCTATTCCTTCCGCCATAACTCCAGCGCTTGCCGTTGACGTGTTCTGGTTTGGCAGATAAGGTAGCCGTCGGTTAACTTATTTTTGGTCGAGGCCTAACATCCTGGCCTCAGGTTGGGAACGCACCATTCCCATCTTTGGTATGTCTAGGAAACGCAAATTTCTTATAAAAAAAGCTGTAAGTATCACTACTGAAGATGACATTTTTAATTCAAAACAATTATACGTGTCTGCATCTTAGAAAGTTGATTTTAATATTTTTAATTGAATGAAACAGTCAAACGGACAGATAAGTAATACGTATTGAGTACACCTTGTCTTAAACAACCAAAGATGTCAACATCGCGCTGCCGTTTAGCGTAAGCCCTCTTTTTTATGATATATCTAATGGTAAGAAATTCACACTGCCTAAAAATACCAAAGTTGGTAATGTTTCGTTGCCAACCTGAGGCCGGGATAGCAGGCCTCGAGCAAAAGTAAATTTGCCGGCGACCTTATCGTCCGAACCAAAACAGGTCAATTGCCATTGACGTGTTTTGGTTCGGACGCTAACGTTATGGCGGCAGCAATAGGTAAGGCGTTGCTACCAATACAGACGAGTCGCTACTACTCTTTCGTTTACTTTTTTGTAAACATATACTTAGTTTTTCGTAAATGGTATTTCCAATTAGTATTAGGTCGTTTAAGAAGTAAGAGGATAGCGGATCGTTACCGGTAATAATGAAAAAACAATGTTAATTACCAACAGTTCAATATGGGAATTCGTCAGTCTGATAATTGAGTCATAATTTTTTGTTGACAGATATGTATCATCGTTAAGTTTGTAAAACCCAGATGATGTGCTAAATGGAACTGGTCAAGCTACTTAGAGTGTATTGTGTAGAAGTATAACTTGTGCTGGGTTATACTTTTACGCAATACACTCTAAATCGGTGAAGTTAGGCATACACGCAAATTCCTCTACCCACCAGGTAATCAAACTTGCTTGTCAAACTGTGCTTTAATTATAACAAAGAGTAATAAACTCCTTGTTGCTTAAAGGTTCCGATAAGGAATAAGAAGTAAGTAAGGGGCAAGCATAGGTTATTTTGTTCTTATCACCTTGATCGTGATCGTGGAATTGGGCAACGGCTCCTATATATTACCTTTATCTATTCTGATTCCTATGCTAAGTCTAACAGAATTGTTCACCATTATCGTGATTTAGTTTGAAGCTAAATGTGTCTGCGCAATATTAACGACGGTTAACTTCGATTTATTAATAATATTATAATATTTATCGAGTCTCTCTCGTTCATTGCGGTTGAACGGTTCATCATGAACGGTTCAATAAATTAACGGTTCATCATTCTTTCATTTTATTATTTATTGTTTCACTTTAGTATTAAATTATATTTTTACTAGCTGCCTATTCCGGCTTCGCTCGGATGTTAATTTTTTTTATTATAAATTGAGATGTAAGCTATTCTATCTTTTAAGTTGGATCAAACTGCACACGTTGTGCAAATTTGATTCAAATCGGTCAAGTAGTTTAGGAGTCCATCGCGGACAAACAACGTGACACGTAATTTATATATATTAAAGATAATCACAAAACTCGTATGCTTGTTTACCTTTAACACTTTAAAATAACAATTCCTTATTATTTTTTTCAGAGAAAGGTCTTATGTTTGCAACTGTTCTGCTATTACATTGTTATAGTCATGGTCGTAATGATAGTGATGCAGATACTGGGTATAGTCACGGCGTTCCAAGCTCAGGCCTATTTATACCTGAATGTTGAGTTTATGCCCTTGTTTATAGTCGATCTAGGTAAGTAGCCTATTAAAGGATAGGTATTTATTAAGAGGTAATTTTATGACTAGTTGCAATCAGCTACTGCCACAACTGTTCCTGCTACCATAAAGTCAGTGCGCGTTACTGTTAAGCCCGGCTCAGGAACGTAATAATACCAGATAGTCGGTAATTCGGTAAAAAGATGTTCCCGTGGTAATCCGAATCTTCTGTGTAGTCTGCTGTCTATGTATCTGCCATCCTACCTGGCAGCTCGTACGATGCGGGCAAAGGTATAATTGGTCATTACCAACAAGAAGCTTGTAGAGAGCTGTGCTACATCTTGCCCGAATAGGGCTTCACCGCCTTACCTATTCCTGCCGCCAAAATGATAGTATCATGTTCCAGTCCAGAGGGTAGCCGGTAGACTTGCACTATTAGTCAAAAACCCCGGGACATAC
>NJDC01004308.1:35939-52996 GCA_002245475.1 Calephelis virginiensis
TTAGAGAATAGCTTCACATTTTTTACGGTTTTTTTAAATAGTTGACAAAAATTGTTGATTAATGTGCAGTTGTTACTTAACCCTATTTTGTTTACCAGAAGATTGATAATTTAATGTCATAGCATTGAGTTTAAATTCTACATTTTGTTTTGTGTTTAAAATAGCTGATCCATATTTGTTATAAGCTCTCGCATTACAGGAAGTTTTAATTATATTTCCTGACAAGTTACGTTATTTACACCCATATTAACTCAATATCGGCGGGGTATGTGAGCAAATATTATGCCATATTACAATGGGAGTCGTAGATATTGTAGGCAGAATATATTAAATTCCACTGGTATTATAAGTCAGTTCTTAGTTATCATTCATAGGATGTTACTTAATTTAGCATTTGTGGGGCTTTCTAGTGTTGTTCCTGTTTTATTCTAATATAGATATTCTATACTAATATAGAACGGACAAATTTATTGAAGAAGATATTAATAAACATTGTCTTGAATTAAGAATTATATAAATCCACGTGATACATAATTTTAAGAATTTCTTTGTATGAGTATGGTTTACTACTTTTATTAACTTACTTTTTTTCTTTTAAGTAAGATTCAACTTGAGTCACTTGGTGAGGGTATTTATTATCATTAGTATTTAATAAATATATCGACAAAATTATTTTGTGCTATTTTTTATATTATTTGCTGAAATCTTTACATATAATGGTACTTTAATCTATTTATAATATTAATAAGATGTTCTTTTTTGATATGTAAACCATTATCATCAATCGTCAAATTCAAATTCTAAATATATGTTTTATTCACATACAAAGATTCTTGTGAGGCGTTTATATAATTCTAAAAACTACCACCGGATCGGAAACGGCCGTCATTCATTTCGAAATTAAATTAAGAAGAATAAGAAATTGATGTTCCATCAATGCAGGTCAAACCGGAGATAGTTGAGGACAGGGGTAGACTAAACTGAAACACGGACACGATGGTAGAATAAATGCGAGCATTCCTTATCTCCCTCTACCTTCTTTATACTAGAGTAATGTTGAGAAACAAATCGTGTATTATGTGCTGGGTTGTTCATTTTAATTAAAAAGATCACACTCACAAGCAAGGTAGTTTGGGACACGATAAGTAATTTCTGAAGAGGCCGGCTGACTCACTCATAAATGATGTATTATCCCAAACTCTTTGTTAGTTGTTCGTTTTATAACAACACCGGGCAAGTTATGTGCTTTTGAATTTAAAATAATTTATTTTGAGGTGATAACTTCTTTAGTGGCGTTGCGTACTTTTTTTGGAATGTGTAAAAACTTCTAATTACGCGTCAGATCATCAGAATGTAAGACGGCGCACTGCGCATGCACGAACAAAATGGCGGCGCAAGTCGCTTGCGCGAGATCTAAAATAAAAGGTAGATTCATTGCTATTTTTGAATTTCTTACATATATCTGAACAATATAGAATTTGCAAAGGATAATACCAGTACTAGTGATTGTAAATCAATCGCAAAAACTACTGCGATTCGGCCTCTCGCATTGTTCTGCTGTATTAAATAATCGCCTCTGTGGTCTAGCGGTCCGGCGTCAGACTTGTCCCGGGTTCGATTCTAGGTCTTGCAAAAAAAATTGATATTATATAAATATTGATAGTATATTTTCAATTTTCTAACAAAAATAATGCTGCCCGGGATTGGATATGTGCCCGTTTGGCGATAGGCTTGTCACCTATCACATTATGGGACTTAGTGTCTTCGGCTAATCGTGAGTGCCTTGGTTGTGCCCCTGCCTACCCCTTTGGGGATATGGGCGTGAAGTTACTAAATAATTGTATTGTAAAGTGAAAACTGTTTCTTGCTTTGAATCCTTCGCAGTTTGTGGTAGATAAAATAGATATTAGTTAAGTGAAACATCTTTTAATTTGTTTGCGACTTGTACGTGAATTTATATTATAGTTGATTAGTTAATAGAAATTACAGTACAATATTGTAAAGAAGTTTAGCTGTTTTCGAAATTTTAAGTTTAACAAAGGGAATAATAGTAGAAAGAAAATCGATATACCTACACATATATATTATATTGAATTGAATTATGTAGGTATAAGTTTGAAAAATTTAATATTTCATCCTATTTTATCTCAAAAGTACTCTTTTAACTGGCCGAGGTAAATTATGAAATGGCCCTACTAGTAGGTAGGTAGCGTACTGAAATTTCATGGTTTATCACAGAGTACTAACAGGTAGATACTAACAGTACTATTAAGGTGTACATTTTACGGATTGTACGATTACAGTGCGAATCCAAAAATGTCCGATTAAGCACAAGCCTATTGTATTATACCTACCACATAAATGATAGAACTTTCATACTGATATAATTAAAGCAATTCGTGCAAAATTATTCCCTAACCATTCCAAAATATCAAAAAAATGCACAACGTTAATATTCAAGTCTTCACTTCTGCTGGCACTACCGGAGCGCAACCTGTCTTTTTTAATATATCAAATGTAGTAAATGAATACAGTGTCTAATATGCCTGAAAAATAAAGTCGAGTTACAACCAGGGCACCCACTATTAGCCACATATATGTGGGATATAGCCCAGGCAACGTTGGTATTTAATAAAAACTACGTTTTTTTGTAGCCCGTCTTGGAAATCTAATCCCAGACGTCACGAAGTTAGGTCCAAATTGGAAACGTATTTTGTATTTTAACATCATTTTTCTGTCAAAATAACGGGACATGCTAAGACTGTGATCGGAGAAAACCGCTAATTTATTTTGTTTCAAAAATAAAGTTATACTCGCAATTCACATAATTTGTCTGCCATAGTAAGAAATGTGCCACCTTGTTGGTCGAGGCGTTATCTACACACCTAACTTCATCGAACAGTCGCTAATTTGATTCCCGACAAGGACAGCCTTCAGCTGTGTTATGAACATTTAGATGTAGTATTTTCTGGGTAATTCGTTATTTTATTCTAGTATTTATTGAAGTACCTGTAGTAGTATCGTTGACTTGGATACAAGCTCATAGTTTGCTTACTTTGTAGTCACTTTCAATTTGTGCTATTTGAGTTTTAAGAAAGAAACGAAAAAAATTAGAAGCGAAGATGATTAAACAACTGACACAATTAATGTCTGCATTTTCGAGTCTGGGCGCTTATCAAATTTATTCTGGTATCTTGTTAAATGTTTATATATATTAGAATCGTTGACTAACATCAATACATACTACAAACTTAAAATTTGCTTATTTTGGGGTTAGATTCAAATGCGATTTGGTGTTCTGTGTGGTGAGTTCTTCGACAAAGTTGGCGAAGAACGTAACAAGTTGTTTTGTTTTCCGTGTTCGTACTCTATTCGTGATCTGGTCGCGGAGGTGGGAGGTGGGAACTTTAGGTAGGGTTGTCACATTTAAAGAACCTGACACTTTATATTGTTTCCCGAGCTCTTCCTTTTTTCGTGTTCTGGTCGCGGAGGTGGGCGATGGGAACGTTAGTTAGACTTGTCACATTCTGTGTCATTTGGAGGATTATTTTCCACAAAAGTTACACTGCTTACGCGGAATTAGTAAAATAAAGGCTTATTTTACATCTGTTACAATGGATTTCCGCAAAGTAACGCCTGACTCAATAACATATTTATATATTATTATTATATAAAATATATGATTCACATATATCTCTACTTGTTAAAATTACGTAATTTTACTATATGATAATATGTGCTAAGCTTATGATCCTATTTTTAAGGCTGAGTGACATTCAATGATGACATTATGATCAGGTTTTACATTCATATTTAATATACATACCTACAAGTGTTAATCCCAAGTAATCAGTTCGTATTGGGGAATGTGACACTACTGTCGACATTTCATATGCAGATTTTTTTTTCGTTGTTCATCAATAGCATGTTTTTAAAGCTAAGTGTACTCTTTGAAGAAATTATATTCAGATCAAATGAAGCACATTTAATCAATTCGGGAATATTTGTTACTCAGAAATTAATCCAAAGTAATTGATTTGTAATAGGGAACCATATTGTGTCATTTCCTCGTTGTATCATCTGCAAAATACGATTTTTACAACTGACTGTATTGATTGTTGATATCACTATGTATCTAATGGATCAAAAGATGTATTTATGGTCCTTTCATATGAGATGTTCAAATTTTTACACAGTGTTCAGAAGAAAAAAATGTTAAAAGATATCGACACAAAAATGAGACAATAGTATAGTACGGTTATCTCGTTAGACTTACTGGATAAAGAGTATGTTTTTCCATTTTAATCAGTAAAATCAGAGAATAATTGAGCATCCAAGTAGGTAATTCATTTACGGAGTTTACGGTACGGTTACGGAGTACGGATTACGAATATTTTTTTTTAAATAAAATAGTTTAAATGAAAAGTAATTTGAGGCACATTTTTTTTCGTAGATATCTTTAATTATATTTAATAAATAAATTTTATGAGAATTTAATGTATATTAAAAAAATCTATGTATGTTTACAACAAAATGTGATGTTCACGATGTTATTACGAGGAATAAAAATAATCTAGCCGCATACAAAACTCGCCTCCATAAAATTAGTAAATCCTTTTTGGGTCAATGTATACGTTTCTACAATAAGCTACCCATTAGTATCAAAGCAAAATTATGTCAAAAAGGCTATTTTACGGTCTCAGAGTATTTGGAAGATGAACGTGCTTGAGGATAGAGGTTTCAATCTCCCACTGCAATTTGTAATGTGATTTGTTGTACCTTTTATTTAAGTTAAAGTAAGATTGTAATTTATATTTTTAATATAGTTTATATTGTAACTATTATTATTGAAAAAAACAAGCCCGCTGAGTTTCTTTCGCCGGATCTTCTCAATGTGTGGCCGCGTTTTGATCTGGTGGTAGTCGACGGATAAAAAAATGTCGACGTGCACAAATACCACATGTATGGTTCAAGTGAAGAAAGATTTTTCTGATTCTGATTCTGATTCACTATAGAATAGAATAGAATAGAATACATTTTTATTCAAAATGAGTACACTTGTACATTTTTTGAACGTCTTAAAACTTAATATTTAATATTTGCTACATTTTAAGACACTGTATTATCAAATACAAAAATAATAATTATACAATCATAAAATTTCATAATTTAAATTTCAATGTCGTTAGATACAGAATGTCAAAAGCTATTTCATTCAATAATAAAAAAAATGTCAAATAGATCAATAAAAAAAAACAAATTAATTAAAAATTAACATAATTACAAATTAAAATGTAAAAAATATAATATCTAAAAATAATGAGAACACTCATAATTTTTTTATATTACATAAAGTTAGCAATTTATTAATCATCACTTATCAATCATTATTATTACTAAAAATTTGTCCATACATTTTTATCTGTAAAATATTCTTCTGTTTTATACTATGCTTTTCGCAAAAGAATACTTTTTACACATGCTTCGAATTTCTTCTCATTTAAATTTTTGATTTCATCAGGAATTTTATTATAAAACCCCACCCAACCATCAATAAAGCATTTGGACATTTTATTAATCCAAATTTATGTGCAGTAAGCTTATTTTCATTCCTTGTATTAAAACTGTGAATATCTCTATTTTTACAAACATTTCAATATTTTTTCGGACATACATAATGTTTTCATAAATTTATTGACTAGATACAGTTATAATATTAATTTCTTTAAATAACTGTCTCAAAAATGCCCTACTGTCTAAATTATATATAGCTCGTATTGCTTTTTTTTGAAAGATGAAAATTGTATTGATATCAGCTGCTTATACCAAATTATTCGCATTTAACCATTCTAGCACCAGTGAAAAAGTGTTGTTCACTTTGTCAAAATCAGGTTCACGTCTACCTACGGCAAAAATTAAAGAGGTATCATCTTCAAACAACACAATCTCACATCGGTTGTGAACAATTGCTGGCAAGTCGTTTATATATATCAGGAAAAGGAACAGCCCCAAAATTGATCCTTGTGGTGACCCCATTTTTATATATGCACCTGTGGATTTGGTGTTATTGACTTGTAAATTTTAAATTCTATCTGCCAAATAGAACTCTACTAATCTCAAAGCATTGTTGTGTACACCATAATACGCTAGTTTAATAAGCAGATTCTGATGGTTCACACAATCGGACGCCTTCGATAGATCACAAAAAATGCCTTTTGCGTCATTAGAATTCTCTCACGCTTTCATCATATAACCAACTAATCTTGCCACTGCGTCTGTTGTAGATTGGCCTTTAGTAAAACCGTATTGTTGTTCTGCAAATAGTTTGTTTATATTAATATACGCGAACATTTGTGTGTACATATTTTTTTCAAAAAATTAGCTCAAAACTAGTAATATGGATATTGGCCTATAATTTGTGGGGTCATTTTTATTCCCCGACTTAAAAAGGGGTATAACTTTGCTAATTTTCATAATGTCCGGAAAGGTTCCTTTGTAAATTAAAAATGTCGCTAAAGTAAGGAGCTATATCACTTATTATTAAATTTATGATTTTAACGGACATACCCCAAATATCTTCACTGGCTTTCAACTTTAAAGTCTTAAAAGCTTTTATTATGTCATAACAATTAACGTGTCTAAATTCAAAATTACATTTATCAAATTTGTGATTGGTCTTTAAGAGTGTTTCAGCCATTCCATATAAATATAAAATAAACTCAGTGGTTTTGACAGGAATATTAGTAAAAAAATCTTCAAATTCCATAGCAATGTCAGTGTCAGAGATGAGCAATCCATTTTTTGTACTAATCGTGTATTGCAAAGCATGAAATTTCATTTTGCGAGTTTCTCTATTAATAATTTCCCAAGTAGTTTTTTATTTATCTCCAGAATGTTTAATTTCTTTGCTTATTTGCAATCTTTTTGCGTATATGCAAACTTTTCTAAATAATTTTGAATATTTATTAACATAATCAAGAAAATTATTGTTAAAATTATAAGACTTCTGTGCATAAAAATTATACAAAGTGTATCTACTTTTAAAAATACCAGTTGTTGCCGAATCGCTGAATTTAGGTTTAATTTTAATACATTATTTATTTATTGAAAATATTCTATTGAATTCTGTGTTCAAAATGGTAAAAAAATGCTTAGAATTTGTGATATAAATGTATATAAAACGTCAATATTATATGCATACAAGGCCCTTCCAACTTGTATGAATATAATATTATCTATTGTCAATGATTTCATACTCTGTTGGTGCGAATTTGCTTTGTGCCTTTCGGTCTCGCTGGCCGAAGGAAGAGCAGAAATTAAATAAGTCGTTGGATTAACTAGTTATACTTATACTTGGACCAATCACTGAGCAGGAATTTGCGCCTATGTTCTGTCTTCAACTTTTTAGTAAAATTGATTTTCTATGTCATACATATGTGACTGTAACTGGATTTACGAGCTACGTCAGTGATATTATGTATTTTTTTTACTAAATAATATGTTGTATAAGAATGTACAACATATTTTTTATAGCTGACTGTACCCACCGTGGCATTATGTTGCGATCTAATGAAACAGACTTTATTAATATACGTCTATTCATTATTCATGAATTAATCCAAAGTAATTGGTTTGTATTGGGGAAATTTATTAAGCTATTCTCCCGTCGTTTGATTGAAACATTGTCAATTAATGGGAATGTCTCTACGTACTGTGTGTTTAACATTCAATTCATATATAAGGCAAAAGTATACAGAATCTAGTCACAAATACTGTTAAATCATTCAACAGTTCAAAATGTTTCACAATATAACCGAAACAATTTTGAGAAAGAGCATTTTTAAATTAATCTTTTAAGAGGCCCACATTTAACGGCAAAGTCTCAGTCCCATATGCCATCACCGGTAACACACAATGGTCGAAGACTTTCGACTTTAGGCTCTGCGGTAATTTGGACATTTAGCTTCGCGAACGCAGCCCAACCGAGTTGGATTCAGCGGTCGACTTGATCTGGTCAAAGTCGCGGGGAGTCGCTAGATACAAGCGGCTGGTGACCGTGACTTACCGCGCTCTTTACAGGAGGCCTCATATCCAGCAGTAAACGTCCTCCGGCTGATGATGATGTTGATGATAATGAGTAAATCTTAAATTACTTAGAAAAAACTAATTACTATCCATTAATTTACATAAAAAAATTGAATTAGATAAAAGCCGAAAATCACACCCTTGTCAATCTAAATAAGATTGAATAGCAATAAAACGTGGATACTCACGATTTCACATGTAATCTTATGCTTGCTTTGACGCCAGACATTAGCCATGTAAAATGGAATTTGCCGATAAAGCTAGTTTTAAATTAAATTTATTAGGGAGTCTAAAGATACACAATGTTAATGACGATAATTTAAATTATAATATTTCACTGTAGCTGTAACGATCTGACCTTTGAAAGTTATGCATATTATTAATGCCCATAGCCTTCATCTTAAGTAATGCAAAAGATAATTATTTGTCTCATAAAGACTAAATATTAATATGAAGTTGCATATTTGATGTTCTTTTTTCTCTTGCCTTTTGTACAGAAATAAATCCGCATTTCCCTTGGTTATCGCATCACGCTCGAACGGATATACCAATTTTGACAATAATTTTTTGATTGTGTTATTAATTGTTAGAACAAGGAATCATAATATATAAAGAATAAGATTAGAAAATTGCAAGTAAACCAAAAAAAAACATACTCCAAATATTCTCTTACAGACTGTTGGTAGCTATTAATGAAATATCAATTAAATCATCAATCATCAGCGTCAAGCGGTAAAAAGTGTGCCGACTTGGCTAGTCTCATTATAAAGGTAAATAATATTATAAAAGTTTTTTAGAAATACATTAACTTATAGTAGTACTACTTAAATTATGCGCTTCGGCTATATTCGTCAAGATTCGGAAATCTGAATGTATTTTAAAGATATCTATATAATATAGAGTTGTTATTACATAATTAATCATTTCGCTTTAATTTAGATTAGGTCAGCCAATTTAAAAATAAAAGTATCAAATTTAAATAGAGTAAAATATGTAAAGCCGAAGCGCATAATTTAAATAGTAGTATTATCCTAATACTATAATAATATAAAGTACGTATTAACCAAGACAATTTGCATGTTTTATTTATTTATTGTTTCAGAAGTTTCTACTCATAGCCTCTGTGGTCTAGTCTAGATCTTCAGTTGTTGGACTTGACTGCATGAGGTCCTGGGTTCAAATCTCGGGTCGGGCAACAAAAAGAAAATTGGGTTTTTCCAATTTTCTAATACAAAAATGTTGCTCAGGATTGGATATGTGCCCAGTTGGCGATAGGCTTGCCACTGCTAGTAGTTCTGATTCAGACGCCGAGATATCACCTAATGATAATGTCTATTCACCATCTCCGTCCATAGAAAACGGTTCTATAGTTTCAAGAAGGGCAAAAAGAGGTCAAACTCGAAACAGCAGAAGAGCGAGAGGTAGAATACCAAATGGTAGTGTCGTGGAAAGAACAGGCGAGCCGTCTATTTCTATACCAAATTTCAGAGATTTTTGTCCAACTGTGACACAATTGCAAAGTCCAAATTACATACAAAGAGACTTAGAAAACTGGGAATGGTTTCAGTTTTTGGATGGCTATTTAGATCATGATATTTTTTAAATAATGGTTTAAGCAATAAATCAAATTTCTGTATTACTAACTCAAAAAATATGGCGTTGACCGTTCGCGAGCTGAAAGTATTTTTTGGAATTAATATGGCTATGGCAAGTATCAATTACCAACAAATAAAAATGTACTGGGAAAAATCATGGCGTATACCACTCATTGCGAACTCGATGACCCGAGATAGGTTTTTTCTAATTCGTACTCGTTTGAAGGTTGTATATGATGACGACGTAGCAGATGAACAGCAGACTCAAGATCGCTTATGGAAGGTACGCCCGCTTTTTAATCGAATTCTGAAAGGTTGTCATGTTCAAGAAAAAGCACCAAAGCTACCAATCGATGAAATGATTATACCTTTTTCTGGTCACTGCAATATAAGGCTTAGCTGCCCTAACCCAGTGGGTTTAAAAATATTCGTGCTTGCAAATCCAAATGGCTTCATTTGTGATGTGACGGATAATGGTTTCGGCTTAGGAGAAGCAGCTGTTCTACAAATGATGGAATCATTAGTTCCTGGACAATATATTTTTTTTGATAGGCACTTCTCTTCTATTAAACTACTTGAAGAATTACTAAATAGAGGTTTTAACGCAACAGGAACTATAATGAAAAACCTTTTTCAAAGATATGTATCACTGACACCCGAAAATAGTTTCATCAAGAAAAATCGAGGCACATCTGAAATTGCTTTTCTGAGTAACCAGCGGATCGCCATCACAAGATGGCTAGATAATAAACCTGTTCTGTTAATTTCAACATGTTACGCAAATACTGCATCAGATATGCAAAAGGTGGGATAAATGGCAGAAACGTTATGTACACGTATCAAGACCAGAAGTAATAAGAGAATACAAATATGGGTGGTGTTGATCTTGCAGACCGAATGCTCTCTGTGTGTCCATCAAGATCTCGCACCCGAAAATGGACAATAAGATTTATCTACCATATGATTGATATGTGTGTCGTATATACCTGGTTTCTTTTCCGTGATGCCCAAATAAAGAAGAATGTGCCATTGCATAAAAGTTCTCAATTACGAGAGATTACGAGAGTACAAGTTACGTCTGGGAACTAAATTAATCGAGGAAAATTTTGTCTCCAGAAGAACCTATTGTTGATGAAGAGGAAGGCTTTTTAAGGATTCAACACATTAAAAGAAGTGTTCCTATTGTACCCCTACCCACGGTCCACAAGAGAGTGAATAGGGCCATATGCCAAAGATAATTGATAAAAGACAACGATGTCGAAATAACGCTTGTGGTTTTAAGACTGATGTAGTTTGTAATAATTGCAATATATATCTTTGTTTAACTAAAGCAAGAAATTGTTTTGCTGCTTTTCATGGACATCAAATGTAGGGAAACATTGTCCTTATATTTCGTGAAATTTCTTAAATTAATCTCAGAATTACCTTATTATTTGATTATATAAATGTGATTTATGAAGACTTCAACGTTAATACTTTAGAATCTCGTTTTATTTATGTTTGCCGAGAGTTCTTAATTTTTTTATTGATTAAAATTATATGTTTTTTTAACAAACTGCATTTTATTGAATGATTTATTTATCCAAATATCATATTATAAAGCACGAATGTGTCAAATATGCCACATTGACGTTAGGGATACAGACCGAGTGTACCATATGTGACACATAGAATAACTAATATATTAATTATTACAAATTTTTTTAATTATTTTTCTCACAATCTTCGGTTATGATAGCACTCGAAAAAATAGAAGTTGGATGTAAGTATTGAAATTCGTATGCCTCGTCCTCAGGAGGTTAAATAATGTTATTTTGGAATTTTGTTACTTTTTATTAGGTGTATAATTTTTTTCTTTCAAAAACAGGAAACGATAGTATTGTAGTTTGACATTTTGGATACTTTAATGTGAAAAAGTACCTTCATAAATCC
The DNA here is from genome assembly GCA_002245475.1 of Calephelis virginiensis. Classification (NCBI taxonomy): domain Eukaryota; kingdom Metazoa; phylum Arthropoda; class Insecta; order Lepidoptera; family Riodinidae; genus Calephelis; species Calephelis virginiensis. The sequence continues at coordinate 47,552 of NJDC01004308.1, forward strand.
TTCTAATTTTATAAGTGCGAAAGTTTGTCTGTCTGTTTGTTCGTTACTCCTTGACACAAGAACTGCCGAACCGATTTGCCTGAAATTTGGTACACACATTGAAGATAACTTAGTTGACTATTGATTGATTTTTTAATCCAAATTGGTCCAGCTGTTTTAAAATAAGAGGTAAAAACGGATAAACAGACAAAACGAAACACAATAACCTGTCATGATAATCGTTATCTTTTTGAAATGTTTTAACTGCTTTTTAACAATTATATAACATGTAATAGATAACAAAATATTTGGTAATATACTTACGCTATATACCGCTATCGCCGAGAAAACTTTAACAGCGTTGCTTTTCTCCCGCATTTGTTGAAAAAAACTTCTAACTTTGTGAATTAGCAAAAAATAAATATTAACTTCAAAGTTATTGGTGGCTGAATCTCACTCAAAATAAATCAAAAGTTTTTCTTGAAGTGCTTGTGTAAAGTTGGTGATGCTACAATTTTAAAATAAATATAGGTCTGTAACTAGCAGAATTAATTTTACCTTTTTGTAACTAAATGCCAATTTAAGATATTAACTTGTATTCAACAGTGAGATCAGAGGGCGAGTAAGATAAAAAGAAAATATTGCTGTTAAAGTGTGATCCGTTGGTTCAGTCTAATGGCAAAAATAACAGATGAAACAGTGACAAAACAAATATACCTACAATGCAGATGTGAATGGATTGAGGTATCCAGGGAGACCTTGATTAAGATTCCATGACCAACTAGTTTGGTATTATCCAAGGGTGGTGTCAAGGGTCTCTTAATTCAACGTGCATTTAGAATAAGTAAAATGAATATTGAGAATACTAAGCAGGTCTGTATAAATCGTGACATTTGACACTCGTGTCTGCCTACCCCTTGAGGAATTTGGTGTGAAAGTATGTACGTATACTAATACTATGTAAATGATGTTCATTGGCACTTCGTCTATTTGAAGCGTCTACTGGATGTTAGAGTTTATTTTAACAAAACAATCTAAGACATGATCCTAAAACCCATCTCCCTGTACAGAGAGTTGTAAGTTCTAATAAATTCAATTATTATCATTCGCTGCCAAAATCAATAATTCCGCTCGAGAGACGAGGATTCTTTTATTAAATTGAACGAATGGATAAAAATACTGGGGTATTTATTTGGTAGCAATATTTAAATGTAAATATCTCAAGAAAAGAATTATGTTATGACTAATGTATCAGTGATATTAACAGTGTTATGTTGGCAAACATAAACATAATATGTTAATGTATTGTTGGTTGATTGATCACAGTCCAGTTTGCGCAATCGGTGCGATAGCGAAATCTTTTTTTGTTACAAGTTAACAACAGGTGCTCTAGCAGGTGTGCGGATGACGTATTATTCAGCGACTATAAAAGTCGAAGCAACCTTACTTCCGTATAGATAAACCAAGGATAATACCGTATTTGGATCGTTTCTTAGTGCAAATGTCGTCACTGAATAGAGTCTCTCCATGTCAGAGATTAAAAAAAATGCTACTAGGCGTAAATATATTATTTATATTATGATTCAGACCTGGGTTGTGGGTTTTCAGAAAGAACACTACTACTTGGTTAGCACTCTCCCTGTCAGGCTGCGTAGAGTCAACTGTTTCGCCCTTCGGGGCTTTGCTTAAATATGCGCGCCTTGCTGTTATATAGATTTCTGAGTTATTTATCTTGCCAAAACCAATAAATAAAAAAACATGTTTTGACACAATGAAAGGCACAGAATATTTTGTGCTATGTTTTTAAAAGTGACGATGAGCCTACCTACTTAGTTATTTGTGATGCTAACAGCCTATTGTTGGATGATATAGAAAACAATAACAATATATGTGTGAGTTTATGTATTAGTGTATGCACGTAAGAAATGAAACTTTTTTCAGTTACGTAAAAACGATGACTTAAAGAAAAAAATTACCACAAAAAACTTATGTAAAACTCATTACGTGAGGTGCAAGCACCTTGCAAGCTAGTTTAAAGATGTACCGGCCGGCAAAACAAAAATAACGAAGAACGCAGTATGAAATTCTGCTAAAACATACTGTGGTTTTAGTTAAGTACTAAAAGTCAATGTGCGTAATAGATAAATATGACGTAAGTTTCTCTCCTAGGTCGGCAAAGAAGTTTTATGGTCGTAATGAAACACAACACAACAAAATCAAAAGCATCAACTGCGAACCCTTAACCTTCAAGGCAATAAATAGCAAATTTGTTTAGTTTTCAATAACCTTAATAATGATAAGGTTGAATTGGAAAGTAAAAAAGCGGAAGAAATCGCCTGGTTTTCTTTATAAATAACATTGTTTTTATACCCAAAGAATGAATGTGCTTTTAATTAGATGTTTGTATTGTTTGTGGGTAAGTTATTGTTTAAAATTGTCAACAATTTTAATGTACTGTAACAACTACATGGTACCCACGGGTATCCCCGCATATTAGATTGATTTTATTTTGTCGCGGGAACCCGTTTGGATATCGGGATAAAAATAATCTATCTTCAGCTTCCTATCCTATTTTTATAGGATATACTACAACATCACTCCGTTTATAAAAGTAAATAAACATACGAATTTTATTTATCTTCAACAAATTTGGTTATCCGTTAAGACTTGAAAACTCAATCTCTTTAATTTCAAACCGTCTGCAACATCATTAATAAAAAATAATTGACTCATTTATTATTTTACGCCTGTCAGTAGTCAAGAATCTGCTACTGCTACCTATGCTTTAATACTACTATATCGAGATATAGTTATAGACAGATGTTTGTAAGGTCCAATCTGCTGTAAAATGTCTTTGATAGACATTAGTAGGATTTTATCTTCGAAGTATCTTTAAGTTCATATTCCCGAAGTGGTAGGCAGATAAGTGGACAACCTGTTGACAACTGGGCACATATCCCTTTTTGGGCATCGTTTTTTCAATAAAATATTAAAAATAGATAGAAGAGGGGACCTTCAGAAATCAAGTTGGTCTTGGTTTCTGATAGGAAGCCGGATCTCTAGGAAAAGAAAAACTGGAAAAATTGCGGGGAAAGTAGTACAAACAAACTGTAGGTAACTGTTAATGTCAAGCGATACGAAGTTCGCCGGGTCGGCTAGTGTTTTTATAAAATTGGAGCAAGGTAACTGCTGTTGCTAGCAACCTATCGAAAATCTGCAGCTATCACCAATCCATTTATCCATCCATTTTTATGGCAACAGACAGAATAAGCACGTGGTTCCCCACATGGAAAGGGATAACTACAACCAATAGATCGGCACCATGAATGTTGTAGTAGCGATGGTGTCTTGCAACTATACTGACTGTGAATGTGTCCACTTTTTTCTTAAACTAAAGTATCTTCTCGCCTATATCCCTGAAAAGTAGGCAGAGGCACGCACGACTAGCCGAAAATACTAAGTCCCACAATGTGATAGGTGGCACGCCTATAGCCAACCGGGCACTTATCCAATCGTTTTTATAGAAAATTGGAAAACCACTGTTTTTTTTCTTTTGTAAAAATATTCAAGACATTTATTGTAATCGAACCAAGTTTAAATATTATGTAATACGAGTGTATTTGTTTGTGTATAATATTTTAGATTCTTCTAAAGAAGAAATGGAATTAGTTAAATGGATCGGTGACACCTGCAGATTTTAGAAAGTTTGTTAATAATAGCTACAATTCCATACTACAACCATTATTAATTATTTATCTTTTATTTTAATTATTTTTGCGTGACCTCATTTTACGCCATGTGCTAATAGTAGTAAAATGCTGGTTTAATATTTGAATTACATCTTTAACTAGGATATATTATGCTAATTCTTATTGGTGCGTTGGAATGCGTTGCGTCGCATCATAGCAACTAAGCCTGTGGATTAGATATGTAAAGGTAAACGACGTAGCGACGACGCTACGACGACGTAATGCGCTAATGGAGCCCTTATTCCGACATTGTAACGGATATCCGTGGAAGAGCTGAAATAACTTTTTACTTAAAATAAAAAAGCATAGAATACAAAATTAAGTCTTTTGAAATAAATTATTTTCTTTGATGCATACCGATATTTTTGTAGAAACTCATAACGCAAGAGAGTTGTGAGCAAGATTTCTAGTACTAGTTCAAGCCTTGTTCAGAAAAAAAATATTCTTTTCTTTAAAAAATATTTGCAAAAGTAATTATTAAGTTAAGTTTCTTAAGATTATTGAATACTATTGCCGTTAAAATAGAAAATAATGTCTGCAAATTTAACGACCCACGCTAGTTACTACATCGATACTATTACTTATCCTGTGGGGTTATGTGCATTATTCATAATTCAGAATACATATTGTGGTTAGAAATTAAGTTACGAGTTCAATCCCTGTCGAGCTATTTTTTAAGTGAAAACTTCTTTAGCGGCGTTGCGCACTTTTTTTTGGAATGGGTAAAAACTTCTAAATTCGCGTCAGGACATGTGAACTGATCGAAAATTCGTAAGACGGGGGCGCAGGGCGCTTGCGCGAATGGTCGTCTTGTCATGTTTGTGTACGATAGCGCACTAAATGAATATTGTATTTTACCACATAAATGATACTACTTTCATACTGATAATTAAAACAATTCGTGAAAAAATATTCCCTAACTATTGCAAAATATCAAAAATGCACAACGTTGACATTCAAGTTTTCGCTTCTGCCGGCACTCCCGGAGTGCAATTATATTTTTTTATAAGAATGAGAAAAACCCGTCAAAAATTATCTAATAATAATAAATAATATATTGACAATCATTACAAAAGTTTGACGTTTGTAACTTATGACAGAACTTTAAAAATAGTTATTAGATTATGACAATGAAGATCAAAAAAAGTATTTCATCTTGATACTGATATCCAATAAAAACTAATTTGCTCAGCAGTTTATTTTAAGTATAAAATAAGTAAAAAGTAAGTAAGTATAAAGTAAGTTGCGATTTGATTCTATTGCTATACAATTAATAAAATTAAATTAGTTCAACGTTACACCTACTCATATAATCCGTTTATTCGTATAATTGATTCGCTGGAATATCCTTGTGATATCATTAAGTTCTCTATAAATTTTAAAGAAAGAAAAAATTTCGCCCCAGACAGGATTTGAACCTGTAACCTTTCGTCTCAAGCCGACGAATGCTCTAACCAATTGAGCTACTGAGGATTCAAGTCCCGTGGCGAAATTTTTAATTCCTTTCTAACCCGTTAACGCGGGTAGTTATGTCCTATAGATACACAATTCTTAGTACCCACCAAATGAGTTCACCATTACAGATCATCATTAAGTTCATTTATGTCAAAATCAATTTGACGGTAACATGAAGGGTCAGCTTGTTCAGCGGGTTTTCGGCGAACTCAGCTGGAAGGGAGAAAGGCCCTCTTTCGGAATTTGTTGAATAATTACAACC
>NJDC01004308.1:55603-70401 GCA_002245475.1 Calephelis virginiensis
CTAATCTTACAGTAATATAGAAAGTGAACTGATATCTACTATTAATAACAATAGGCTGTTATCTTAAAATCTAGACTGCCTGTGCTTGTCATTGTTGTATTTGATCAACTGAAATTTGAACTCTTGCTTTAAATCCAATAGGCAACGCACTCTTGACATCGTTCTTTTTTTATAGGCGACTTATATTTCTTATCGTTTGTTGATTTGCGGTTTAATATAAAAAAGGTTTAATGACCTTTTATCATTTAATGACCTTTTATCGGATACGTCACGACTAAGGATAGTTTTAAGACATGACTTTGACCAAATTATTTTGGAACCAATTTAACATATTAAACAACTTATTCTCGTTACCTGTGAACTCGAATGAAATGCGACCCCTCTCCCCCGTGGCGCCCCGCATTCGCCGCAAGCGCTTACAATTATCAAACCGACCTTTTATCACCATACAAAAATGATAAATGAATGAAAAATGACAAATGACGTCACAGCTTGAAGTGCACAGATAATTCGCACGGGTTGTAGAGGACCGGTTAGAGCGATATTAATGTGCACAAATATAGGCGACATTCTATAAAATACTCTTGATTTAAATATTGTTGTAGTCAAATCATTAGGTTTTGTAATTATGTACACATTTTGAGTATTTATCGTTTAACGCTGGTGTTTGTTTTTTTTGTGAACCATTTTTATAATTATAGTCTTCCCAAACATAAAAAGAGAACTTTTTCAAGCTTCGCGCTCGGTTTCAGCTTCACATTTGCGCTTTTTCTCCAGTCAAAAATTTCAGAGATTCTGATTGACGCATTTTAGTGCAATATGGCTTGGATTTTATGTTACACCATTGTGTTAAACTCGTTATGTTACACTCACTAAAATCGATTAAGTAGTTTTTACGTAATACTGTAGTCAAAACCAAGATTTTGACAAAAGTTTTTTTTGTTACGAAGAGTTACAGTAATCTATCCAAATGGTTTCTGGAAAATTTTGGGTACAGAGAGAAGATTTACGAATTAATATGCGTAGATTGTTAGAACATTAATATGATTTTGTAAACTGCATCACAATTTTTTACTTTTAGGTTTTTTTTAATGTAAAATCCACTACCACACATGGTTATTTGTCTAGTTATTCGGTCTTTGTTGTATTTGTTAAAGTATTTGACGTACCTACGGGTAACTAGGCAATACGACCGTCGACACATGGAGGCAAATACGAAATTATTATACCACAGATAACATTATTTGTTCTATACAGGGTAACCTTCAAAAGACCGGCCAAATTAGGGAGTTTAGGATATTATTTTTTTATTACATTATAATTTGGGATTAGTTAGATTCAAATCCTGTCTTGGGCGATTTTTTTCCCTTCTTTAAAATTTGTAGAATTTTAACCCAAGCACATGGCAAGCGATAAACTAAAAATACTTTGAGAAAAAATATAAAAAAGTTTATTTTGAAGCGTAATAACTCCATTGCCTCGTAATACAATAATCTTAATGTATACAGGGTTACTATCAAAAGACCGGCCAAATTTTAATTTAAAGGAGTTGTTGATAGTATATTTTAAATATTGATTGACAAATTGCAATATTTACATTCATTTGAAATCCTTCACTTGTTGTCACGCTACGACGTACCTAGTACAAGTCATAACGTCACCAACCTGCACATGCGATTGCAGTCGGCATTTACGTTATACCCATGCATTTTCTATTTTGCGTCAGATAAAAATTATAATATTTTTTTTATTACTTCATAAATGGAAAGTGTTATCGACTCCCAACCCTCTTTTAAAATATGGCTAGAACTTAATCGTTACCACATATTTTAATATACAGATATTAAAATATGAATTATACATAATATTTGCTACCAAAAGGTAAATTTTGCTATATCAAATAAAAAGTTATGTTTCTGACAAATGGCGTTTGTACTTGCAGCTGGATATTTGAATATAATATGTTACTTTTAAATGCTATGCGTAGAAAACGTGTGAGGCCAATAGTCTATTGTTTATCTTCTCTATTGATATACCTTAAAAAAATCGACAGGCGATTGGTAAGACATAGGGCAAATGAACACACATGAAGGTTTTTTTATCGTGTACAGCAAATACGCAAATGCAAATAGCCATGTGTAAAGCCACCATTATTGTTATTGCTATGTCTATGACATTGTATTTCATTTTTTATTTACTGGGTAACAGATGGTATCAGTAAACTGCGACTTGACATCTTGGTCTCGAAGATAGTAAAAAGTAGACATTAGGAAGTGTAACGGCCACTCTCAGAGACGTCACTAAACGTTTCTTCTATCGTGAAGTCATAATTTTGTATGAAATTTCTGATGACTGATTAAAAGAAAATTGACTACTTTGAGTGCGGCTGTACGGTCCACAATTTGCAAGTCTACTTTCGTTTTATAATGCTTAGGAATCTATTTACCAGTTTGTTGTACTATTAGTCATAGTTTATGAAAATATATCACTAATACCTGCGGCTTTTGTCCTTAGAATAAGACTGAATTTGATATAAGATGTTGGTACAGGTGATTCGTTCTAAAGAGGAGTTTTTTGAATGTGTGTGTTATCTGTATAAAACATCTGACAGTAACTACTACACGCAATCTATGCCTAAGTAGAACGGTACTACTGTAATAATTATGTTTATGTACTTGTGATATTTACTTAAACGGGAAATTATGGTTTAATGTAATTGTACAATCAGTGACAAAAGTGAAAACAAAGTTATATATAAAAAATATATTATATTCTTGTTTCTTACAAAATAATAGGGACTTCCCCAAAATATAAAAAAACAACTTTATTAGTAGTAATTTGAATTGCCCGGAGCTTTTTAGGCAGCTTAGAACACCAAAAATAGCTGCTTTATTAAAACTTTGTAGAGAATTTAATTTTAATAAACGTAAACATCACATTATTAATAAAATATTTTTATAGAAATTCAATGTTGGAGATTAATTACACAGTATTATTCTATGACATTTATTTATTAATGCAACTTTAAGTTTTGTCAATGACTGTACACTGCGTAATATAAAAATGCAATGTTATAAGTTTTATTCAGTGTAGTATTTAAATCTATTTTAAGGCTTTTGTTATTTATACCTTTTAATATACAAAAATGGTGATTAAATAAATTAAATTATTGAATAAACATTTTATTTTTTTAAAACAACAATATCCACCCTAAACCTTCAAACACGATTAGTTGATTATAGATTCAACACTAATACAGATAACTTTGAAATGGAAAATATTCAGCATAGATTTTTGTATAATATTACTAGTGTATAAGCCCATGTCTTGATCGATGTGGCAATAAATTGTTATATTTATACTTTTGTTGAAGATATCTATCTCCGTTGTCGTCGGATAATCTTAAGAAGGCTTAGGTATCTATTTGTTCTTTTATAATAAATATTTAAAACCAGAAAATAGTTCAGTAGTTTTTTTCCGTAATCTACAGACAAACAGACAATCCGCTGTATTTTTTAGTGATTAGCAGCCTGTCCAGCTTCGCACATGTGGACAAACTTCTGTTATTATATTTATTTAAACTAAACTACAGGCCCATGCCAAAAATAGATGGGTCATATGTACCACCAACTGACGTACATAGGACGATATAAGAGCATAAAATAATAATGTTCAGCAGCACCTGTAAGCTGTCCAACTGAGACGTGAGTGCAGGTGAGAATTCAAAAGTGCAAGTAGAGCTAGTCCATTTTGGTCATATATTTTTGTACGGCATTGTTATCATCGCTAGAACCATGACAAATAATAAGAAAGCGCTTAAGTGCTTTAAAAAATGGTATGCCCCAAATCTGGTAAACTTTTTTGATTTTTTAACAATTTCCATAGTAAATTTTGTTACTTTATTCTGTACGGCATCAGTTTCAATACAACTTCTAATCCATTATTCCGCAACGCCGTACAAAAATCATACAAGAAGGGGGAAAATCGAGGGTTGCAACCCCCTTTCTTTCCGTGGTCCGGGGGGTGATTTGAAACTACACAAAAAATATATTTTGAAAGTATTTTAAGCATAGATAATATTTTTTTACATGCCGTACATTTTCGTTGGTCCAGAGTTTTGGAGGGAAAAAAATTCAAAGAAAAATCCATAGAACGAAATTCTATGTGTAAGGTGAAATTTAAGAGTATTTTTTTATACGGCATTTAGATAGTTTATTTGTACTTAATGCAATAAATTATAAAAAGTTAATGCCGTACAAATCTGAAAGTTCACATTGGTAAAAAAGTAATAAAAATATTAAATAAATATAATTTACATATATATCGCTTACGGAGCGACGTTTAGCCGTCGTAGGCATATATCTACACCTGCCTATACTGTACTGTGTGCTAAGTAGTGGTGAGTCATAACGTATTTTATTCGGATGTACTCGGCTTGGACCCGGTGACCACGACGAGGAAAACCCCAAAAAGTCAGTGACATAACGGAACCGGATGAGGAATCAGGCAAAGAAAATGATGACGTCATAGCCAAATATATAAATCTTTAATCTGTACGCAAGACTTTAATTTCGAGTTTTGGCGCCATCGACAGAAAAGACGGTCGAAGTTTTTTCATAATAATTGAATTTCGTGTTGATATTGAGTGAAATTAGTCAATTTTGGTGGCATTTTGTACAATTTTGTTCAGTGAAAGTGCACAAATGAAATAATTATGAAGAAATTAGCGTATCTTGTATTTCCTCATTGCCGCCAAATCTCACTAAATGAGCTTGGGTAATAAGGCCACCGGTTTTACTCAAGACCCTGATATGATACTTGCGTTCGAGCTCTAATTGACAACGCTTCTCAAAGTAATTTTATTACCACACGCTGTTGTCAGCGTCTTGGTCTTAATTTGCAAAATAGTTTCAGTGCCCCTATTTTAAAGGAATCGGTGGTACAACCGAAACCGTTCAGTGGTTTGTAGATATTAGAATAGAATAGAATAATAGAATAACTCTTTATTGTGCACCAAAATACATAAAAAATAAATACATTAAAAGAAACTTAAAAACTAAGTGATACACAAAGGCGGCCTTATCGCCAAAACAGCGATCTCTTGCAGGCAACCTTATGTTATAGAGACATAATAAAATAAATTTTATGCGATGGTGCTCTTAATACACAAAAAAGAAATATAACACATGCAATATCAATTGGAATAAAATTATTTTAAATAAAGGAAAAAAAAATTAAATAGATTAACTTTAATCGAGTCATATTGAACGTAGAAAGTGACGAAACCATATTTAAGTTTCACGCTGGCAATAATTTTAATATTAGTTTTGATGTAACCGCTATAGTTGTAAGGCAATGGAAAAGTTACCAACAGTATCAGTTGATACATCACTTTTATTTAATTTTAGGAATTTATCTTTGGCGGATGACAGCTACGACATTCCACGAGATATAGCGATGTTGATTGGAGCTTCTCTTTTTCCCCACCTCCTGTAGTCACGTAGAGTTCAAGGTCATCCTTCACAACCCGCACCATTCGCATTAGGAACCGTACTCGGTTATATTATAGTTGGTGACGCTCTCGATTTAGTAAACAGTTATTTATCTGTATCTTATTGCTGCTCTGTAGAACCTTTAGAGTTCATTCTTCGTCGTTTCTGGGAGATAGAAGAGGTGGACGTCCCCGCTTCGCTCAGCCCTGATGAGAAAGAGGCTGAAGAAATTTATAGTCGCACAACTGTGCGTGATAGTAATTGCCGCTACATAGTGTCGCTACCCTTTAGGGTGATGTATTTTCGCTTGGAGACTCTCGCCTTGTGGCTGAGAAACGCTTACTTTGTTTAGAGTGCAAGATGCTCGCTTCTCCTAAGCTGAAGCAAGCTTACGGCGAAGTCATTAGTGAACATTTGCAAAAGGGTTACATTTCACCACTGTTGGATGGTGCATGTGACTCTTCCTTCTATACTATACCGCATTTGGGAGTTATTAGGGACGATAAGCTTACGACCAAGTTTCGAATGGTTTTATAATCATATAATCGTTATACGGGGGGCCGAATCTCGAGGGTAATTTGTTCAATATAATACTGAATTTTCGCTTGTTCTCTATCGCATTATCAGCTGACATCCTTCAGATGTTTCTTTGTATTGGAATACACGAATCCGATCATAAGTTCCAACGCATAACCCACAAGAACCTCTACAAGTTTATGAATTTAACCGCGTTTGCTTTGGGCTGAAGTCGAGTCCTTTCCATGCTCTACGCACAGTTGAGCAATTGGCTAAGGACGAAGGTGTTTCCTATCCAAAAGCCAAAGCGACAATTGAGACTAGACTCTATATGGATGACTTCGTTTATAGTGTAGAGAACGAGGTAGAGGCCATTGAAACATCTTCTCAATTAATTAGTCTGATGAAAGCTGGACAGTTTGATCTTCTAACTCGCAAATGGTTTTAGATTCATATCCTTACTAAAGACGCTTATATCGCAATTATCGCCGCGAGTGAATAGAAGACAGTGTTGTGGTGAATATAGGGACACAGGAGATTACAAAGGTCAGTGACTTAATGCTTATCTATACCTACCCTTCTGTTACTCGCAATCTTCGCATATTTCCCCGCTTTACAGTCCACTATAGCTCTAGGGGTCGAAGTCCAGTTCGACCCACCGCACCTCCACTTATTAATATACATTGAAATGAACAATAATTTTTGGATGGCATTATTTTTAATAGTACATTTGAGTGCCTGATAATGTTTTGGAACCGATGCCGTAATTTTTCAAATCACCCCCCGGATCACGAACAAAGAGGGGGTTGCAACTCTTACTCCCTTGTACATATGAATCGGAAGATGATACGATTATGGCAACAGGAATAGGTAAGGAATAGGTAATATGTATACTACGAGAAATAAAAAAAGTATCTTCACGCCCATTTACCCGAAGAGGTAGGCAGAGGCGCAACCAGGGCACCCACGACTAGCCAAAGACGAAGGTGGCAAACCTATCGCCAACCAGGCACATATCCAATTGGAAAATTGGAAAACCCAAATTTTCTCTAGTTGTCCGACCCGGGATTCGAACCCAGGACCTCATGCAGTCAACGCCTGAACCGCTAGACCACAGAGGTGATCAATAAAATAAAAGTCAATCTTTGATCTAAAGTCAGTATATTTGTTATTATATCCTACAAATTGTAAGGTGATACTGTTCCAGAACCCCATTGCACTAAACTAGTAAATTAGATAACTAAAATCAATGGAGTAAGTATGAAACAAATACCAAAAATTCGTTGTTACATAAAAGCAAAGCTACAAAATAAGCACGGATAAAAATAGCACCTATTACGGACGGCTTAAACACTACGAGGTTTTCTAATATAAAATATATGGCATCCACAGTGAATATATTTTATGAACTAAACTATTTTACTTTATATAAAACAACTACAAAAGTGTTTTTCATAAAATCGCATGTCATGTAAATGTAAACCTATACAATTTATGACAGCAAAGGCAGCATGTACTATAAGTCTTAAGCTTTTCGTTTGAAGTTGAACAAGATCAACTTTTTCTTTAAGTTCATTTGTTCCTTTTCGGGGACCGGCTTTTAAACCTTTAGACCATGCAGCTACGTTTTTTTCCTATTTGTTAAAATGAAGGTTAACTTTCTTAAGTTAAGGAAGTTAACCTTCATTTATCTGATAGATCTTCTGGATTGTTTTTCAAACTTCGCATTTTTTCATTTCGGTTTTTGTTCATGGACGTAATATTATATTATTTTTGATATTTATTAATATTATAATATTGGTAATTTACTTCTAAGGTATTGTCATAGTATATTTCAAAATTGTTAACAATTTTTGTAGTATTTTTTTATAAAGAAAAATCTTGCATCAAATGATATGAAATATCCCTCCACCATAAACAAAGATCTATACCAACTTTAAAAATATTAATTAAATAGTGATGTTGAAATAGTTAGAATGATATGATATTTTAGTTTAGTGAAGTTAGCGTAGATCTTGGTTTAATCCCTATAAAACGATGATAATTCATATTTCAGATGAAACAAAAAATACGTTCATCTTTATTTGTTTTTTAAAACAGTGATGCTCTTCAGACACAAAAAGACATGAGATTTTAAGCAGCTAGATTCTGTGGCAACTGCGTATTTTTTAAATAACTTATCACATACTTTAATTAAGCTCAAAACTTTTTGGATTATTGAATCTATTAAAAAATAATAACTAGATCATATTGTGTTTTTATTGATACCGGGATATCAAAGCCTATGTTTTACGCTAACAAAAACAACTAATGATGAACGTATACCATTATTCTAGATTTTTTATTTTATACACTACAATTTGTTACGTAACGCAAGGCAACCTCTAAAAGTCTTAAAATCTATGAGGACGGATATTGTAAGAATTATCACATGGTAGCGATATTCACGATTTTTGCTTAAACGTATTACAATGGTAAAACTTATCTAATTTGACTCAATTGTTGTGAAACACAACTTCGATTTTATTAAAACTAACACTACACAGAAAACTATTTTTATTAACATTGTATTTTTATGCTCATTTCATCTATTATTTTAATGGCATCAGTTTTAACAACCGCCATTTGTCAAGTTCAAGTTTGACTTTTGTTTTTTACGTAAACTGAACATAAAGCTACGATCTTAATAATAATGAGTTGCGAATTAAAAGGTGGCTAAACTGAAGGTGCAAACTTTAATCCTACCCTGAAATCGTTATTTACATATAACTTTGTTTACCTATGGTAAAATTTTCATTATTATGCAATTAATAGGTAATTTTCTCAACATAAGTGAGGAGAAAAAAAATTAGAAACTGAAAAACAGTTTAGAAAAGATAAGCAATGTTCAAGGCCACCTTTAATTTAAATAACTTCGAGACCGAAATACACTATAAGAGAGCCTTTACGGCAGTGATTTACAAGCACATGAATTTATAAGTTTTTAATTACTCACATTTTAGAATTATTTAATTCTAAATAATGCAAAGATTGGCTGTATAAACTACACAAAAATAATTAAGCTTGAATCATCTAAAATGTTTAGTACGAAACATTTTAAATTTTAATGAGATTTACGATTTTTATATCAAAAAAGTAAATCACTCATAAATATGCACATCACTACATAAATTCGCTAGTTTGGTAGTATTGTCAAACATGTAATGTTGCCAGCTAAAACATAGTCAATGAAATTTTCCCCCCACAGCCTACATAATAATGCACAACCCAAATAATTTAATGTTGAGTTATCTAACTAGTATGTGAATATCCAGTGTTGGTGTATGGTCCACTGTATAGTGAACTGCCAGTTCTTGAATAGGTTTTAGGATTTCGTCGTCGTGCCAAAATGAAGGCGATGGCTGCTATGACACAGATCATTAGTATGACACCGGCGATGCATATTCCGATGGCAAAGTTGCGCTGTGATATGCAGATCTCGTCTTCTTTCTGATGAAATTAATTGATTTTTAATATAACAGTTCAGGTTGTGGATGGTTATGGGTTACAAAACTACAAAATATAGGGCTTTTATAAGAAACCACTTAGGACAATGACACATAACTCGCCTGCTGGAAAGTTGTGTTAGGATCAAGGCAGAATATTATGCACTTTAGACTTCTTTCTTTAGTTAATTGAAACACTGCTTCAGAAAGAAAGTTCCAATCTTTAGGAGAGCGAGAAATAATAATAATAGAACCTAATCCCTTTCACACAGTTCGAACATAACTGACACTCGAAAAGTATCGCTAACAACTTCGACTAACGAGGCGGTTTAAAAAAATACTGGTAATTCCAAACCCAAACCCAAATTTGATCTCTATATTGATAGAGATAAAATTCGGGTCTGAGATTGCTCTTGTCTATCAATATTTGAGTGGAAGTTACTCTGATAAATCACTCATTCATTCAATAAGGAATTTAAAACGTTACCTTTTCACTAGTAACTTCATCGTTGTCCAAAGAATCGGCCTCATTGACATAAAGGCCGGAGAACACCTCGACTATGGCGGGGGAACCCTCGTCTGACTGACGACGGACGCGGTTCTTCTTGTGGGAACATGGTTCCTGGAATGAATAAGTTCACATGACATTTGTACTGATTCACATTATAACGCTGTGCTTAAAGAGATTTTTTTACTGTTAGCTAAAGATTTTTGACAAGATTTTATTTAACTTGCTAGGTATGTTTCTCCGAGCAGAGTATTGCAACTTAATTTTAAAGCAGCTACCCTTAAACGATTGAGCTGAGTTTTGGATACACACTTTAATTTAATGAAAATGAAATGTATTATGTGAGGAGCTGATTTTTAAACTTGTCATTAAAATGATTTAAAAACAAAACTAAAATAAAATTTTGTTGAATCTTATATATAAATAAATCTTGTGTCACGATGTATGTTAGCAATAAACTTTAAAACTACTGAACCGATTTCGATAAAATTTCACACTATCTGTAGTTTGGTCCAAGTTAAAAGACAGGGTAGTTTTTATCCGGGTGTTGGCGGGACGAAGTTCGCTGGGGCATCTAGTTGTATTATAAAATTTATAAAGTATAATAACAAACAAGCATGCTGAAGGTAAAAGACAACCGTGATCTAAATATAGAGAAGTTACTGAAGTGTCGCCATCTTATGGCCGGAGTTTTGTAAGTAGATCTCCAGGACGGACCGCGACATTGGTGAGACAGCAGAAATAGGTAAGGTAGTTTTACTAATCCGGGCGAGATGCTTCACAGTACTCTACAATCTAAAGATAACGACAACTATAAAGTAGTTTTAGGTAGTTTATTTGTTGTCTTTGTCAACTTCGAATGTAATTTGTTATATGTTATTGTATATTGGAAAACAGTCAATAGTTAGTACTTACACAGTCAGTAGGATGGTTCAGATCACAGAGTTTGACCTCGCAGGTGTAGTACACGCTAGCGGTGTATGGGAACTTATGGGCTGGAAACGATACTTGAGCTGCTTGCTTCTCGCTGGCGTATTGGAAGAACCCCATTATCTCTCCATCAAGTGGGCATCTGGAATTAACAACTTGAATCATAGACTACACTAACGGCACGTTATGATGGTCGATTTGACATTTGTGTCACCTAAGTAAAAATTTAATTAGTTCTTGCCATATCTACTGGTTATAAATACAAGAATTTATAAATTGCACTCCCATTTGACTATACTATTTTGATAATAAATTGACTTTCACATTACTAATGTCAAATAGTATGTCAAACTAGCCCTCATAGCGTGTACGTACATATAGGAATTGGGAAAATAACTGACAATCAAAAATAATACCATGTGGCATATTTGTACAATATACTAGATGATGCTCGTAGCTATGTATCCCATATAAAGTTAATTCTCCACTCGGATATTGTAATAAAACATAATCTTTTTCTGCTCTCCAGTCTCTTATTGTGTGTTGGGGAAAGTTGTGAGAAAGAATGACAATCTTTCTGACATTCTTATAGATTAGTGTGGATAAGTAGGAAAACTTAAGCAAATGGATTTGCAGACGGTAAAAATGTACGTTGCTTTGACATTCAAAATATTAGCGGTGTCATATACCGGTTTAGAGGAAAGGGTAACGGTAAGCCGGGTTAAAATTTTAGATGTGTTTATTGGTGTCGCATACTTCAGGCAATCAGTTATATTTTTTATCTTACAATATTATAAAAATCTTTGATTTGCCTAAAATCTTTCGAACCATAAAAAGTCTAACTTTAATTAATCTGATTTTGCCTTTTTAGGCAATTTTTTTTTTAAGAAAGTGGAAACATCAAGTATCTTACCCATCGTTAGCTATAAGACTCTGCTCAGCCCAGCCTAATCCATCTCGTACTGAACACTCCGACACCAGAAGACCGAACTTCCTCTGCTTCTCCAGAGACACTACCAGGGTCAGGGTATCACCGATGCGGACATTTGATGCCACCTAGAGAGATTGAGTAATATTTTCATTTTATTTTCAGTGAAGTGTAGCTCTTAGTGCTTTTAGTATAAGGATGTGAAGAACCCATCAACCACTAGTTAAACATCTGTGTGTATAGATTATTAAATTATTTTTTGTTTGTGTGAAAAGGGTAATTAATGTGGAAGAAGCGGCAGATCTGCAAGGATGGGGACTGGCATTCTACACTTTCTACCTATCTTGCCATTCACGAAGAAGAGCCGTTCTTTACTTTTATAGACCTTTAAACGAGTATTTATTTGTATCTATGTATAATTCTTGTACGTAGAAGAATCTCGGAAACGGCTTCAAAGTTATAGATGAAATTTTTTTTAGCATTAAGGGGCTAAAATCGTTCTAACTAGGTTTCATTCAATAACATACCGAGGAAAGCTCGTTCATCCAGCTTCTTATTACTAAATTGAGTTTTTTATAATTATTTGTCTAAATTTCCTTGCTAACCATAAAGACTGCGCTACCACACACACCATGACACAATAAATAAATACGCGCCCACTACAGGTAAAGCCCGCTCGCCTTTGTGAGTGGAAAGAAGTGTAGCGTCGGTCCTATTTCTTCTATCATAAAGTTAGTTCTCTTGGTTTTCGTGATCCAGTTTGAAAAGCGTAGGGTGGCTTGTGATTTTGGCTATCAATATTTGTATATTTCTTTTTCTCGGAAAATCAGTCTAAGTACTGTTTTTTTCGCTATACGTAATTATGTTAAGTTGGATCTTGGTCCTTGTTAAAATGTTACTAAATATATTTTTATACATTTTTGTCAAAAGTCAAAATTGGAATTTTTGATCAGTCAATTACCTCGTTTTCTTCAGGGTCTCCTTTGTAAATTTTCATTGTCACAGACGGCAATAAACCAGATTCCTCGTCGTATTCATCACTGAAAAACAAATAAGCCAGTAAGATATTCATCAAATTTTGATTTTTAAACAAATATATTCTCTAGATGGAATGGGAAGGAACGAAAAGAAAAGCAAATTTACATTCATTGACAGTGAGTGCGATTTGGTGTTCTCTGTGGTGAGTGCTTCGACAAAGTTGGCGAAGGACGTGACAAGTGGTTTTGTTTCCCGTGTTCGGACTCTATTTGTGATCTGGTCGCGGAGGTGGGAGGTGGGAACTTTAGGTAGGGTTGTCACATGTAAAGAACGTGACAATTTATATTGTTTCCCGAGCTCTTCCTATATTCGTGTTCTGGTCGTGGAGGTGGGTAGTGGGAACGTCATTTAGGCTTGTCACATTCTGTGTCGTTTGGAGGATTATTTGCCACAACGGTTACACTGCTTACGCGGAATTAGCAAAATTAAGGCTTATTTTACATATGTTATAATAGATTTCCGCAAAGTAACGCCTGATTCAATAAAAAATCTTCACATATTATAAGAACGTACAAGTATTCCCCCCTGTGTTCACCCTCCCCCCTCCGTTCACCCCGTGTTGGTCCGGGCTTCTTTGCAGAATAGACCATCTGCTTTCCTGCCAGGCAGCTCGGAAAAGGCGAGCGAAGGCTTACCGTCACTAACACCGTGACATCTGACTAGGTGGTAGAGTTTTGCAGAGACTCACCCGGATTGGTACCACCGTCTTAGTTATTCCTGCCGCCATAACGTCAATACATGTTCCGGTTTGGAGGGTGAGGTAGCCGGTAAACTTACTTTTGCTCAAGGCCTAATATCCCGGCCGCAGGTTGGCAACGCACCATTACCACCTTTGATGTCCCTAGGCGGCGTGAATTTCTTACCATTAGGAAACCCGTCTGCTTGTTTGCCTTCCAATATCATAAAAAAAACCCTGTCTATGCACAAAATTTGACTTATTTTCTTATTTGGTGTCATTAAAATAAGCTCAATTCCTGTATTTCTCCAGATCTATTATCAGTCGTTTAGTTTGTACTCTTAAGCAATCTCGAATATTTATTTAATTAGGAACATTCTCTTACAGTGAGCGATCACCAATGCATCTGTAATAACCCGGTGTGACAGGTCCGTGGGTGACGCTTTTCACTTACTATAAAATGACCATACTGCGCGTTTGCCTCCCCATCTATAAAAAATATTTTTTTTTATTAATTAGACACTAAGTATGTATTACTTGTTGTAATCGTCCCTGGCGTTGGTGAGTCGGTCAGCGTGGACGGCTGGACGGTGCAGGTGGTACAGCGTCAGGTCGCGGCGACGGTAGCGACATCGGACGTGGTATCTGTGAAGGTAACATTGTTAAATTATTATCTTTGGCTTCAGGTTCATTTGAAACGTATTTCAGGCTTCAGATTTGTATAATTTTAGACTTTTTAAAATTTCATATTTTTTGGATGACTATTTAGTAAAATCATTGACTAAGTGATATTATTCTGAATCCAAATTGGTGGACTCGTATGGGTATAATTTCAGTTCTATAAAAAATCTAAGAATTCAATTATTTAGAATAATTATGCCAGTTCGCAGATCCCTCCATCGTGGGTAAGTAAGTATCTTCACGCCCATATCCCAAATAGAGGTAGGCAGAAGTACAATCAGGGCACCCACAAAAAAAAATAAGATGGCTCTGTCTTAATTCCCCGTGTTGGTACGGGCTCCTTTGTTATTAAACGTTGTCACATTAGTTATTTTCTTTCAAAATTGTGAAAATTGGTCCTAAGTGCTAAAATTAAAATACTTAGGTGTCGTCATATCTTCATTCTCAGACTTATTAGAATGCCTTATATGGTGAAATGGTATAATTTATCTTTTCGAAACAAAGTCAATGCGTATCACGATCAAATTGTGGGAACACTACCTAC